>MU228145.1:1182369-1202634 GCA_018584345.1 Thuja plicata | reverse complement strand
AAATGAAGAAGGACCTTATCCAGTCCTTAGCAATTAGGCTTTTCTTGTCTCTGAATTAGAATTAGAAAGTACAAGGTTCAAATAGGCATTTCAAGCATTGTGGTTCATACAAGAAAAATCCCTAACACATCATAGGCTGGATTATTAACTGCTACATTTTTCCTATTCATAAAATAGATTTAATTCAAGCCATGACAAATTCCAAATAGAGAAAAACATAAAACCTTGAAATTAAGGGTAGAGAAAAGTAAGAACCTAAAAGAATATGTGAATACAAACTATGCAATACATATTATGATTCATGAAATTATTGTGTCAACTTTTGTAGGGTGCCCCACTCTCCATCTAATGGAAGTCCATTTTTTTTACAAATTTGTCAGCAATTTATATTTGGGAGAGGGACTTGACACTGGATTATTTCATCCAATGTTGCATTCAAGGTTGTTAATGGTTTGATGAAATCCAGAAAGATTACCTCGCTTGTGTCCTTAGGAAGCAAGTCTAAATCAAACTACATTTTGTCCTCCATCCTTTTTTTGAAAGTGTTGTTTCCAATGAATTTATTTTTTGTGTCAGCACTCTTCAACAAATCAAGATCTATCAATTTATTTAGCTTGTCTTTCAAATTCTTGATCTTATTTGCAGCCTTATCCAAACATTCCCATGCTTCCCATAGTTTCTGACATTTTTGAATGACATATGGTGCCTTGAGGCATTAAAGGGGTTGTTTATGTAGACCTTATGGCAAGACATATTGTCAATTAGTGTCAAAACACTTAGTCATTGAGTGTTTCTCGAGTATTCAGTGTTGCCCGAGTATACAGTGTCGCCCAAGTGTTCAGCACCACCCGAGTGATCAGCATTGCCCGAGTGTTCAACATTGCCTGAGTGACAGTTTATCACCCGAGTAGTCTTTTGGACCCAAGTGACAGTTTGAAGCCAACTTTACATATATTGTTAAATATAATTTTGTTTATTGCAAGCTTACTTACAAAGTTATTTGTTGGATAAAGATATATATGTAAGATAGTTTATTTTATCCAATATGATAATGATTATGAAAAATAATATATGAGTAAGAAAAGAATAAGTATGAATGTATGCATAAGGCATGTGAATGACAGTTTGATTTAATTGCAGAAGCATTCAGGACAATAGAGTCTCATCTATCACATTCAGGAGATCAGTTATATTCAAAGGATCTATTCAGCAATCACATTTGTACAGAGTAGATCATCAACTAGTTCATTCTCACAGGTGGATCAACAAAATCCTTTAACAAGGTGGACCTAATAGTCCTTTATTTAAATCTCTTAATAGAGTTGCATTACTTATTATATCATACAAAATCCTTTAACAAGGTGGACCTAAGAGTCCTTTCTATGCTCCTAACAGGGCAGACCATTAGAAGTGGTCATTGTAAGCTCTAACATGCTAAATTTACACTGCAGTACTAAATCTTGTGGGTATCATCCCCACCCTAATTTTACTTTATTTTGGAAGGTTTATGGGTAACCAAATATTGTTTTATGTGTTTTGTATGATTCTTTACTTTCAAGTTATATGCATGCAAACAAATAAGTTAATCTAATTATGGATTAAAAGGATTAAGTTTTATTGGTTCCTGATTCACCCCCCCCCCCCCTCTTAGTCATTGGGCACANCCCCCCCCCCCCCCCTCTTAGTCATTGGGCACATCATATAATTCCAAAAATTAGTATCAGATCAATGTTTCTCTTATCAGAAGTTTAAACAACTTGAGAAAAGATCAGAGGATATGGAAACATACAGACTAGAGAAAGCCATTGAAAATGAAAAGCTAGATCTTAAAGTGGCCATGGATCAGATCATAAAACTTAAGGAGCAGCTCTCTCTTTCCCTGAAGAGAAGAAAAGAATTAGCAGTGCACATGAATGACAAGAACTATCTAGAAGAAAGAATTGAAGAATTTTGCAAAGACAGAAGCTTAGAAGAAGCTGATGCAGCCATTGAAGACTTGCTTGCAAAGAATCTCACTTTACATGAAGAAGTCAGAAAATTGAAAAGAGAACAGGAAGTTCACTCAATCAGAATGTGTGAATTCATGGAGCTAAAGAACAAAGAAGAAGATGACAGAAATATAGCACAAGAAGATAAAAGACTGTTGAGTACAAGATTAGGAGAAAAAAAAATGAAATCCAACACTTGTCACTTCAGCAAGCTAATTTGGTAAGTCAACTCAACAATGCAACACAAGAAGTTGTCAATTTAAGGACAGAAAATGAAAGACTGTAGAATGATCTCAATACTGAAAAGCAAACAAATGAAAGTATGATGAAATCAAAAAATAGCATAGATCAGGCAACAAAATTTAGACATCATGGACATACTGGATTAGGTTATACTGAACAAGGTTAATCCTCACATCAAGGAGCTCAAAGGAACAACAAACCTACATACAATCATTGTGGCAAGTCAAGGCATACATCAAATAAATGTTGGAGAAATGGAAAGTCAAAATTTAATGGTAAATGCTACAGTTGCAACAAACATGGAAATAGAGAAAGTGAATGCAAAGAGAAACCTAAGTTTGAAGGGAAATGCTACAAATGCAACAAACAAGGTCATAAATCTTCTAAGTGCATAACTAAGAAGTGGAATCCTGCTGAACAATTAGCCAAGGAAATTTTTGGTTGGGATTACAACACTTGGTACAGATGTTGTCACTGTGGTGAATATGGACGCATTGGTGCAAATTGTATGAAGACTCACTTCAGAAAAATAGTTCCTACTAAGAGATGTTATGTGTGCAAGCAACTCAGTCATCTAAGCAAGAACTGTATGAACAAAAAAATGGTTGATACTGGTTTTGAGAATGGACAAGCCAAAGTCTCTGAAATTAGAACTCAGATGAGAAAGCAATGGGTAAGAAAATCCTCAGATAATTCAGATCAAAGAAATGAAGGATCTAATGACACCCTAAATAGTGAGATGGGTGGATCTATCATTACAGAATAGGAAAGTAAGGAAATGGTTGGAACTATGCAATACAAGCCATCCTACATTAGTTCCAAATGAGCAATACAGTCCATATCCACTATTGATTCATGAGGACATATTATAGTTCAACTCGAATTAGAATGTTAGTTACACCCAAGTCACTCTAGCTCACCCGAGCTAAGTAGGGCAGTATTGATAATTGGAAAGTTAGTTTCACCCGAGATTCTGAGTGAATCTTGGAGAAACACCCAATTCACACCACCTACTATGTACAGAGCATTTAATGAAATACTCTAATGGTTGAAAATATCTTATAAATGAAGGATTGTAAAGAGTATTGCTTACAAAGCTTTCATTTTACAAGTCAATTTAGAGCCCCTAGCAATTTTGTGTGAATTTGTGATTGAAAGGGGAGTTTGATCATTTCATCTGAGCAATATGGCATCCACTTTTGACAGTAAGGTCAAGAAAGGCTCTGAGATTCTAGTAAGGAATGCAATTTGTGATCCTCCAGTGTTTAATATTCATCTAGCAGTTACAGAAGAGATAGACCCTATGGGAGCTCATTCCCTAATTCCTCCAAGAGTGTTACACTTTAATGACATTCACAGCTTCTATCACTGCAACATGCATAAGCTTGAAACCAGTGAGATGAATCAAGCATATGATAAATTATGTACCAACGGGATTCTAAAGCCCAAGCATAAGCACCTCGAAACCAAGGGTTTGACACACATCATGCACATGTCGAGGATTTCCAGACAAAATGGATGAGATATGTTCTTAGCCATGTCCACGACATGCAACTATGGTTGGATCATCCTGTGAAGATCACTAAGAAGATAATTCACCATGTCAGCGGGTTCCCTATGCTAGATAAGCCAAAAGCTACCAAAACCCTAACCAAGGATAGCAGCGGTATGAAACTTAATAGAGTAACTGATATGGAGATGAAATTTGGCATTCATGTCATAGCCCACAAGATATACAACTCGAGCAGACCCAATAGTGTTGCATGCGAAGCTGTTGACCTAGCATACAAAGTAGTAAAGAAGAATCTGGTATTCGACCTAGCAGAATTACAACTCACTCAGTTGAGGAAGAATATGGAAAGCATCCAAGTATCCAAAACAAATTCATGTAAGTTTGTTTCTCTTCTAATCTGTATACTCTTTTATGTTGAGAAGTTCTTTCCCTCCAAAGGAACAGTAGCATGGAAGAAGGATATACCAATTATCCATCAAATTAATGAATTCATAGCTGAGATGGGAGATAACTTTGATAGCATTATGGATGGATACTTTGAGATTTTCAAATAGAAGATACATAGTAGATATAGAATTCCCAAACAACTAGTTGAGAAGTACAAAGATGAAATCTGTTTTCTAGTTGATTGTGATAAGGTTTATATACAAGTAGTAAAGCCTAGGGTTGCATGTGTAAAAACCCTACCATATGAAGTTAACAATGATGACACAAAAGATATCATGGAAGCTCTTGTGAATGAACCTATTAATCCAAAGGCACCTTACTTTGGTACATATGAGGAAGCAAAGAGCAAGATATCTTTGGAGATTGAGATTCCTAAAATATTGAAAAGAGGAAGGAAGAGACTTGATACATTAGAGAAGTATGGCAAGACCTCTGACTCTCCTACTATCTTTGAGAGTAAAGAGGACACAGTTAAGATAGAGAATTTTGAATCTGAAAAGGAATAAATTGATATTAATCCTCCACAGAAGAAGAGGAAGACAACACCCAAACAGAAAAAGGAAAAAGGCACTACTCCTGTTGTCACCTTGAGGAGATCAAGGAGAAAACTTATACTAAGTGATGATGAGGATGATGATGAAGAAGATAATATGGTGGTCTTCACTAAACCAACACCCACACTTGATCAGAATATTAAAGACCTTAAAGAAGGAAGAGCCATGAGTTCTTTGAAGTCACTGAATTATGCTTCTAGGTTAGAAGAAGAAAAGAAGAAGATTGAGCAAGAAGTGGTGGAAAAGATGGCAAAGTGGAAATATGACCCTTCCAAGTTGAAGAGTTATATGACTAAAGACCTCTTTAAGGTAGTATCTATTCCCTGGAAGAATGCAGTACAAATTGAAAAAGATATAAGGGAACAGACATTGAAGCAGGTCATGCCTGCAATGAAAGGCAAAGAAGTAAAAGAGGCCTTGAGAAAATATGAAAATAATCACACCCCCATATTTAAGACATTCCAACTATTGAACAAGAACATATAAGATGTAGCTCAGCGTGCCACATTAGTGTGGAAATCAATATTTGAGATAACATAAGGCAATGAGAAGGAAGAAGTATTGAGTACAAACCCTCCAGCACAGGGAAATGATGACACACTACCTAAGGTACAAACTATTGAAGAGTCCAATGCAGAGCATATTGCAGTTGAGGTAATGGCATCATTACCCCAATCTCCTATATAGAATATAGTAGCTCAGAGAAAATACAAGGTTGCAAAATCCACATCTGAACAGACAAAGATTGAGCAATAGGCTCCTCTTACTACTGAGACATGCACACTCGAGTCGTAGAAAGGCAAGGTATATATTTCTACTGCTAATATTGATTCATCAATAAATATTGATCCAACAATTGGTACTGTAAAGGTCAATGACCTAATTGGATTGAATACTGAAGCAAAGGATGAGGTAGGTAAAGGTAAGGAAATTTTTCCTTCACCAAGTCCTAACACAAAGGCAGTAATTATAGATCTAGATAAAGAAATTGTGATTCCAAATTGGGATCTATCCAGCCTATTTGTAGAGAAAATGGATATTTTGGGAGAACTATGGAAGAAAAGAGCTACACAGCAAAAGCTTTGAAAGGAAATACAAAGGAATAAAGTACTTGAAGATGTCAAAGGCATATTTTTAGATGCATTGCAGATTGAAGTCAATGAGAGTGACTCAATAATGGACCAACTTGTTGACATTTTCCACAAGTTCAACATAGTTATGAATGGTTAGGAGAAGTTACTTGAGAAGGCAAAGAAGAAATTTGAGAACAAGGTTCTAGAAAACATTGCAAAGAAGATTGCAATTGAATAGGTGCAGCTTACAAAGATCATCAGCACTCTAGAAACCACTGTGAAAAATGTGGTAGCACTATTTGTAAAGTTGAGTGACTTCTCTAACTTTACTATGGAAATCAAGAACAAGTTAGTAAAGATCTATGCAGACATGAAGGAAAGTGCAAGGCAGTTAGCACTTGACCCAATCACCAGTTCTTCTCACTTCATGAAAATCAAGTATCTTATTGATCTATAGGCTGAATTGTTGAGAGAAGAAGCAAGGACCAGAAAATCTCTTACAAAAATCCAAAGCCAACTTCTACCACCCATGGATGGAATGCAGAAACACATAACACATGCTAAGACACTCATTCATGACAACAAGTTCTTAGTTGCCGAGCTAATGATAGAGTTGTCTGCGGAGCTACAAGTTGAATTGCACATCATGAAGGTGCTATAGGACAATTGGGACAACACTCTGTCTCAAATTTTGAAGGTACATAATGATTTTCTATCCTACTTTGGGATAACATTGTAGATATCACTTTTTGGCATTCCTATCAAAAACAAGGGGGAAATATCATTATATTGTAATAAAGAGAATATATGTACAGTGAATATTTTTTTTTTAAAAAAACACAAAAATAGAGTCAGTTGGACCCGAGCAGCAAAAGCAGTGTTAAAACCCGAGCAGACAGATAGGGGGAGTTTTGACATATCAGATACAAAATTCAATGATAAGTGTTTTTGTCACTAATGCCAAAGGGGGATATTGTAGACCTTATGGAAAGACATATTGTCAATTAGTGTCAAAACACTTAGTCATTCAGTGTTGCCTGAGTATTCAGTGTTGCTTGAGTATACAGTGTCGCTCGAGTGTTCAACATCACCCGAGTGTTCAGCATCGCCCGAGTGACAGTTTATTACCTGAGTAGTCTTTTGGACCCGAGTGATAGTTTGAAGCTGACTTTGCATATATTGTTATATATAATTTTGTTTATTGCAAGCCAACTTACAAAGTTATTTGTTGGATAAAGATATATATGTAAGATAGTTTTTTTTATCCAATATGATAATGATTATGAAAAATAATATATGAGTAAGAAAAAAATAAGTATGAATGTATGCATAAGGCATGTGAATGACAGTTTGATTTAAGTGCAGAAGCATTCAGGACAGCAGAGTCTCATCTATCACATTCAGGTGATCAGTTATATTCAAAGGATCGTATTCAACAATCATAGTTGCACAGAGAAAATCATCAACTGGTTCATTCTCACAGGTGGATAAACAAAATCCTTTAATAAGGTGGACCTAATAGTCCTTTATTTAAATCTCTTTAAAAAGTTGCATTACTTATTGTATTGTAAAAAATCCTTTAACAAGGTGGACCTAACAGTCCTTTCTATGCTCCTAACATGGCAGACCATTAGAAGTGGTCATTGTAAGCTCTAATAGGCTAAATTTATACTGAAGTACTAAATCTTGTGGGTATCATCCCCACCCCAGTTTTACTTTCTTTTGGAAGGTTTCTGGGTAACCAAATATTGTGTTATGTGTTCTGTATGATTCTTTACTTTCAAGTTATATGCATGCAAACAATTAAGTTAATCTAATTGTGGATTAAAAGGATTAAGTTTTATTGGTTCTTGATTCACCCCCCTCTTAGTCACTGGGCACATCATATAATTCAAACAATTTATTCCCTTGGATGCCAAATAGATGTCACTGGTTTTGTAGACTATTTTCAAAATTTATTTTGTAATATTATATTTTGAATAAACATTTTTGTTTTGATTAATATGTTTTTGGAGCTTCCAAAAATGTACTCTCAGACTTTCATTCAATTCAAACCACTGACACAACTGGTCATTCCTTTGTATTATTTTCCCCCATTTGTTAAATCTATCTTGGGAAGATTTAATGTTATTATTTTCCCTCCACCAAATAACTTTAAGGATATGGTTAAACAATGGCATTTCCCGCTTAATGGTAAAGAAGCCAAAGACCTTTGGAGGTTGTTTCTTCCTCACTTCACTTGGAGAATCTAGAAGGAAAGAAATAATAGAATATTCAGAGAAAAAATCTCATCCTTTGAAATAGTGAACAATAGTATTTGCAAAAGCTTGCTGGAAAATTTCAAAGGTTATCTTCCTAGAGACTCCCCCTGTAAGAACACTCAGAGTTTAAAGGATATTCTTAATAGGACTAATCAGGAGCAAAAAGACAAGGATTTAAATTTGAGGGAAAACACAAGATGGGTTGCTCCTCCGATTGGTTGGGTCAAAGGTAATTTTGATGGGGTAGCTAAAGGGAATCTGAGAAGAGTTAAAGTGGGAGGTATAATAAGAGACTATGTTGGTAATTTTCTGGGAGCTGTTGCTGCCCCTCTGGGAGTTCAGACTAATCATGTTGTCGAAGAAATGGAAACCCTTCAAGTTGTAATGCTGGCTAAAGAAATGGGTTTTTCAAATTTTTGGTTGGAGGGAGACTCTCTAAACATAATAAACTATATTAAGGGTAATTATGAGGCTTCTTAGACAATTAGCCACATAATTGATAAAATCAAATCTTTAATGCTCCTTTTTAAAGAAAGTCACATAACCCATGTTTTTAGGGAAGGAAATAAGTCGGCTGACGGCTTAGCTAATGTGGGGGCTCAAATTGACGTCATCCAATCATGGAGAGGGGAAGCGGATCTCAATATGGAGATTTTATGTCTTAGCAAGTACGATAAGATTAACCATATTGAAGGCTTGATTAATAAACATAATTAATG
This sequence comes from Thuja plicata, assembly GCA_018584345.1. Taxonomy (NCBI): domain Eukaryota; kingdom Viridiplantae; phylum Streptophyta; class Pinopsida; order Cupressales; family Cupressaceae; genus Thuja; species Thuja plicata. The sequence goes on along the minus strand of MU228145.1, from coordinate 1,193,836 downwards.
ATGAGAACTTCACTTAAGTTGAAGTGTCATGATAGCTATCAGTCGAGGGACGTGAGATTCATGAAGATTGTGACTTCACATGGTTTGTGGGTTTTAACGAGCATTTTGAAATAGAAAAATCACAATATTATTGCCTTTCAGTGTTTTGTGTTCCAGCCTTCTCACTCTTTGAAAATACAGAAATCTTCGAGCATCATGGGGGGTGGTCTGAAGAGGGAGGAGCCGATGGACTGTATGAAGTGGAAACAAAAGAAGAAAGTCTAGAAGAGGTTGAAGAAGGGTGGTGTGACCCAATATTTGGATAAGCTTCATGGATAGGACAAAGAGATTACAAAAACATTTGCAGACAAATGGAAGAATGGAAAGGTGAATATGTGGGGAAAGTCCTTTACTTTGACCATGATCATAATCTCATAAATTACTAGCCTTTCCTTCGAAGGCATGAAGTTTTACAGGGACAATAAGCAGATTGGGACTCAAGCCTTCAAAATATTCCTAAAAACTAAAGAAGAAGAATCCCTTTTGAGCAAAGGGACGGGGGATTATGTGGATATCAACAAAATTAAGACTCACTGGGCAGACATTTTGACTGTGATGATCGATTATTTCACCCTGGATGGTCGCTACACCAAAATTTACAACCTCCATTTTGTTTTGGAAAATCATTTTAGGCACAACAAAAAGGTGTCATTTCCCTTTTATCTCTGAGCTCGCTACATAATAGTGTCATGGAGCATAGGAAAAAAGTGAGTAACCCGGTGCTTCATGTTGGGCTTATTCTGTTAATTTCAGAATATGCTAGAAACCAAATCCCAGAACCCATCCCTAAAAGGGTAAAAGGGAATTCTAAGCAAGTTAAGCTAGATAATAAAAAAAAAGAGAGAGAGAGCCCAAAGAAAAGGGTAAGAACCAAAAAGAAGGCAAATATGGAAAGGCAGGAGGAGATTGAAGACCAAACCCTAGACAGTCTGGGTAATGAAGATGAGATTCAGAAAGAGGAGAAGGAGGATTTACCTGACTGAAGAGGAAGCTCAAGAGATAAATGAGGAGGCTCTGGTGAGTGATAAAGACAAATAGGTGAGCAAGGAGGATTCCCAGACAAATGAGGAGGATACACCTATGACTGATGAGGACAAGAACAAGGATAATGAAGCTGGAAACCAAGAGGTGGAAAAAGATGAAGAAGAAAAAGAGGGAGAGGACAAGGAGGATAATAATTATTAATGAGGAAATGAAAGATGGCAAGGGAAATGAGGAATAGATTGAGCAGCCGATCATGAAGGCTAGAAATAGGAAAAAATAAAAAATAGAGAACAGACCCTGATCACAAAACTATGGTAGGGTTTGATATTGATGATAGAATTCCTAATAGCAAAGAGAATCACGGGTCTAGCATGGAGATTTGGCTAAGTGAGGAAATGAAGACCATGAAGCAGCACCTGAATGAGATGTAGGAAGCTATGGAGCCCTTCAAATCCAAGCTAGAAGAAATGGAGAAGGACCTGTTGATTAAGGTTAAAAACAACAACAACAATGAGGAGATCACTGCTAGAGTCTACGCTCTTGTGGAAGAAAAGTTGCAAGATATGAAAAAGAAAATCAGCCACAACGGACACATGATAAGTATCATTCTAAAGCATAGTAATGTAGGGCTTCAAGTTTCTGTTCAAAACCTAAAAGCATTATACTCTTACCTAGAGAGTAGTCTGCTATAAAATACCACAACTACTATAGATGATAAAGTAGGGAGCTTGGGCCCAGGGACTAGAACCCGAAGTGGCATTAAAAGGAAAGTCCCAGAGATTCCAAAAGAGATGAAAGCGCTGAAGGAGTCCATTGACAAAATGGAAGAAATTCAGAAAGAGATAAAGGAAGCCTATAAAAGTATGATGTAGCTTTTTTTCTATTTTGGAAACTTTGTTGGAAGTTGTGCTGGGAACTGTGTTGGAAACTGTGTTTTTTTGGTAGTTTGTTGTATTCCTTTTTTGGGGTTTTGGGTGTTCATTGGGGTCCTACTTTTTGTTCATAGCAGCCTTTCTATGTTTGTATGGGCTTATGATGCTTATCTTTAATATTCAATTTTAAAAGGTTTTGGGGTCCTTTCAAAACCTATTTTTACCTTAATCAAAAACTGTTGTGTCATTCTTTCACCATTTTTTATTTCTTCCTCTACTTTTTCTTCCCACTTTTTTACTTTTTATGTTTAACACTCCAATTGGTTCTGTAAATTTTTATTTGTGGCAACAATAGTCTCCACCTCTTTGTATAATTGTGTTGAAGTGGCTCTTTCATTGTGACATTTTTTAATGCTTTGAGACAATCTTTTCTTCAGTTCATTTAGTTTTGTCTCTGCCTATTTGTTCTTTGTAATTTTTGATGATGTAGAGGAAAAATTTTGTATCCTTTTGTATAATTCAATTCACTTGTTATTTGTTGCATTCCTCTTTGCTTTCTCATTTTCCAGGTTTGCCTATAACTTTTTTATTTGTTTCTCTAACTTATTTTTCTCTCTCTCCAATTTGAGAAGTGATGTATAGACCACTTCATTGGTATTTTTGATACATTAATTTTGTCCACATTTTGAATTTTGGAAAAATCCATTTGGGTGATGCTAAGGTGAAATTCAGAGGGATCTATCTAACTATGTGGTAGATTTTTATTTTTATTTGAGGGCATAACAACCATGTACTCCATTGTATCTTTGTTAGGGTCAAATGTGGGAAACATCCTATTTGATGTAGGTTGGTCCTCTGTAGTTGCACTAACTGTAACTCTCTTCATTAACTTCTTAATTTATTTATTCATATTTGCTCTGTCTAAAAATTGAGCAAGGAAAGTATTGTTCTAAAAATCTAGAGTTGCTGATGCAATTGAATGTTTGAAAGATGAAATAGAACTTGCACTGGTGTACGCACCTCCACCTATGCTTGTGGTTCTAATTAATGCATTTTGAGGATTATCAATACCCATTCCTAATCATGTCCCACTATCACTTACATGTGGAGTTTTTGGACTCTTTTGAGGGATTTTTTCTGAAGCTACAAACAATATATTTGAAGTGGAAAATGATAGAGTTGGAGTTGTACTCGTCGTTGTTGTCATAATATTTTGCTTCTTGACAATACCTTGTTCACTGAGATTATGTATAGTATCTTATAATATTGGCCTCTTGTGAGATATTTCTTATTGTTGCACTTGTTCACCACAACTAGTACTAGTACCCATGCCATCCCCACTAGTGGAAATGACACTTGATTCAACACCAATACCATGTTCTGGTTGTGATTGAATCTGAGTGTGGGTACTATCCCCACTAGTGGTAGTGACAATTTGACTTGATTCAACACAAATACCATGTTCCATTTGTGATTGAATATGAGTGTGGGTACTAACCCCAGATTCCCCACTAGTGGCAGTGGCACTTGATTCACCACTAATAGGAATACTATGTTTTGGTTGTGATTAAATCTGAGTGTCTATATAATCTAGATTTGAAGCTCTAAAAAAATGAGATGTAGGGGTATAAGTAATAGATTTCTATGATGATTCAACTCTAATGATTGGTTTCTCACCATATTTTCTTAAAAATTTTGTGGACAGTGGAAACTAAGGGCCTTGTCCTTTGGGACTCAGACCACGACCTTCAAAACCCACTTTTTCTATAATGGTTGCCCCTTTGGTATATGTTTATTTCACAGGCTCTCTCCATTTTTTAGAGTCTACAGTAGTTGTTGGAGTGGTTGTGGGACTTAAGGGAATCTCCTTATCAACATCATCCTTGTCACTTTTGTCATATGCTTCATTGGGATTCTCTTTATTCCATAATTTTCTAAACTTTTAATCCTTTAGAATTTCATCAAGATCTAGATTGGTCTTTGGTTCATCAATATTCTTCCTCATAGTCCAAAAATCAGTGATTTTGGTTTGAGTCCACTTTCTGTCCATACATTGTTGCATTATAAATTGTGGCATAGCTTTTGTAGATGGAACACCTACTCTTTGGTAGAAATTGTTGAACCTCTTGATTTGATTTTAGATTCCCTGCTTTGTTGTTCCATGTGGATGCAATGTCATAATTTGTGATGAAAATTCTTGTATTGAAATATTTTTGTTAGCAACAATTTCTTCCATCACTTTTTTGACCTCAACCCAAGAGTCCCTATTTTTCAACATTTATAGAAATGGTTTACTTTCATGTTGAAGTTTGCTTGTAGAGATCTTATTCACCACAAGCCTTGATTGAATGACTTTGCATGGATCATACTACCAATACCTCTCATGTTCCACATTGAATGTGTTTCTCTCAAATGTGAACCATCCACATGAGAAAAGTAAGGAAGGAAATATGCTCTTATTTTGCTAACCTTGAAAGAGTCCATCTGTACTCTCAATTTTTCGTACATATTCCAATGCAAATACCCTATTTGTCACATGTATTGGCAGTTTGTAGGGCTCTACTACTGATTCGTAAAACCTTAAAACAGTGTATTCTTCCATGAAGAACTAGCCAACCAATTGTATTTGACTTATGAGTTGAATTCAGTCTCTACAAGACACAAACAATCTAGGCATTGGAGTTCTTGTAATTCCATGATACATTGGTGCCAAAAAAATTCTACAAAATGGTTGTAGTTCTTTATGTTATCATGCATCCTTATCTTAGGTTTCCATTCATATATTGGACACATCATTCCCTTATAAGTCTTCTCATCATTATTATAGACCTTAATCTGAATCTTGTTAGTCTCAAATGTTGCACAATAATTTTCTACAATAAGATAACACAAGTAGGTTGTGAACCTAAATGTCTTATAGGAACCTCTTGTTGGATTAATCTTATGGAAAGGTAAGTGTTGAGAGGGGAGGGGTGAATCAATACTTATATAAAACTTTTACCATAAAATGTTGACCATTTACTGAGTTGAGTACATTGCATAAAACATTGAAAAACATATAAAGTAAATCAATAAACCATGACACATAACACCATGATTTTTGGTCATGCGAAAATCCTTTGTTAGAGGAAAAAACTACGATGGGGATGGCACCCACAAGCCTTCACTTCTGTAGAATAAAAGTTGCTCGGTTAGAGCTACAAATTTAGCTACTTCCGATAGATTACCCTGTTAGGAGTATTATACCCGGTCAAGAGTACAAAAAGACTTATTCAATCTACCTAATTAAAGGATTTTACAATCTCTCATCTAAGAGATGTACCTAGTTAGAGGATTTACAAAATAAGACATGTTAGGGCCTACCCATTAGATGGGATTTCTAAACTCCTAACTATTACAAAAATGTCTGCAAGTATGCATCAACCTTATTTTTTTTCAGACTCTTTATACTCTGCAAGTGCATTACCTCTTTCTACACTCGGTAACTCAATTGTTTTGCACCCTATATCTTCTTCATTCACTCTTTATCTCTTTCACTGTAACTTCTTCTATCTCTCTGTAATATTTTCATTTTATATGATCTTAAGGTGGTTAACCTAATTTGATCATTCTCCTTCTACGGTGGAGATGAGGTGGTGCAATGTTGGTTTCATTCCCAATGCATTTAATGTTCTTTAATATCATTGGTTGAATTGCCTCATGGTCATGTGCAATCATATTGGTGCAATCCCAATGTTCAACCTAAATTTTGTCTTGAATACCGTGAAAGTTTTCCCGCTCGACTCCCAAGTTTAGGTATTCAAATTTGAATAGTTATGCCAGCTCTAGTGTGTTTGGTAATGATCTTTGATCTTGCTTGGTGACATAACTATCTTCTCGGTGACTAACTCCACTCGGAGTCTAACTTTGCTTTGTGTCTCAGTGACTAACTCTTCTTACTGTCGGTTCTCTGCTTAACTCGGTAACATGCTATTGTTCGATGTCATTGATAATCTTCTTTACCGATTGTCTCTCTTAGTGTATTATTTATCTTTATTGATTGTCTTTCTTGACTATTATGACTTTGGAAAAACTAATAACAACATACTAACTCGTAGGAGTATCAATCTCCCTCTTTGGCATTAGTTGGCATTTTGACAAAAACTTCAAAGTCATCAAAATTTGTACAACTTTTGTACATTAGAATAATGTGTAACTCCCCCTATACACATGATTATATCTCCATTATATACTATATCAATACATACTATATTATACATGTATTATCCCTCTTTTACTATATTATCCCCTTGACTGTACTTAATTGTATTATCCCCCTTTTTTGACAAATATGTCAAAATCAAAATTACTTAGGGCTCGGTAGGGTATACTTATACCTTAGTAAAAACATGTGTGTACTTCCTCTGGATATCTACTAAATATTACTCCCATGCATCTTTGAGTGTTTTAAGTACAACAATCTCAGTAGCGATGTTAGTTTCTAATCTAATGATGGTGTCAAGTGAACTACCATCGGGGGTGTTGACCAAAAATTTGACCTTCTTCAATTGTGTTTGCATGGATTCCATGTGAGGAATCAAAAGTTCTTGCAGTTCTAGAAGTTCCATCCTTCTCCTATTCTCTTCTTTTCATAGTTCTTGATGCATCCTCATTAGGTGTTTCAACCTCGAGTAGTATACTTGTAAGGAACCAGGCTTGTTGTTTACATGTTGTAGTTGTTCAATCAACTCGGTCTCAATAGACTCATCTTTTTGCTTTATGTCCTTAGTAAATTTTGAAATAGAACAAAATTTGTAAAATATTGAAAGTATATGAGACAATTTAGTCTCAATCTCGGTAGTAACCTCATAAAGTGTTACCTTATCTTTTGCAATGGTGACTAGAATGGACTCAAAAAATTTAAATTCCATCTTCCTTAAATGAATCTTCATACTATAGTTAGTAGATTCTTGATTGGTATTTCAGACTTACTCTAGTAGTCCTTCTACTTGACGAATGATGTTTGTTGTTTCATCAACGGTGGCATCTAGTGCAATGTCTTGTAAGACATTCTTGACGCTTTCTAATACGTCAGTCTTCTTCCTCTTTTGTAATAACTTCTTTTGTATTTCTTTAAGTCTCACTAAATCGACATACTCAGTCATTTCATCATAATCCATAGGAGATAGGTTGACATATGGTGTGATGATTGGTTAACTCAAATCTACATGTTTCCTCTTCTTTAATTTTTTATTCTTTGTTATCTTCTTTGGTGAATGTGACGCCTTTAGTGCATCAAATGTTATCTTTGTTGTACATGTTCTAGCTCTTTGCTCTTCTTGTTTTATTTCCTCCGAATGATCCATGCTTCTTCATTGTGTCTAACATTTCATCAATACTTCCTGACGGTGGAGGCTCGTTCTTGACAACTTTGGGCTTGCTCAATTCTTGATTTTCTAAGTCAGTATCTAGTGGTAGCTTGAATTTTCTTGTTGGTCTAGTGTTTTCCTTCTTGCCTCTTACATATATCCTTTCTTTTGTTCAGAATAATTCTTCTTTGCTTTCAGTGACATTGTAGACCTTGCTGATGATCTTGTAGATTTGGGGCTCGATGAAGGATTCAATACTTATGGTTTCCTACCTTCCACTCTAAAGGTTTCTACCTCATCTTCTTTATTATTAGTTCCCAATTTCTTAGTCAGATTAGCACTCATCTTGCTAGATCTCTTTTTAATCTTAGGTACTAAGATAACTTGCTTAATCTTAGCCTTAACCTCTTCATATGTTCCATACCTCTTGGCTCCTTAATCAACAAGCTTAGCTAACATATACTCAATTTGTTTAGATGAAAAGTCTATATCCATCTCATATCCCATAGGCTCTAAACATATGCTCCTAGGATCGACTGCATTGATAAAACATGATTCAGTGTCTACCTCAAAACAAATAGTATCATGATATTTCTCCACTTATTGAGGTGGAACTCTGAATTTCTTATGCATTGTTATTTGGAAATTAGAGAAGTAATCATACATGACAATATCAAGATTCTCTCCTAGACTCTTTATGTATTCATTGATTTAATAAACGACTGGTCTATCAACACTCCATTTCACATTTCCAATTGATGGAAAGAAGTTATTAAAGTAAAATTATATGCATACCAGTAGTGAAACAAACTTCAATGTGTTTGTCTTGGCTTTCTTTATAGTGTTCATGTTATCTTCAATTTGTTTCAATAATTTCTCACATATATCAATCTGCATGTCTTTCTTTACAATATTATAAGCCATATCTACAGCTCTACAAGGTACCTTGTCCACTCGGGATGATTGGAATACTCGGTAGGATAAGATGTTGCATGCAAACTTCAACTCAGGGTATTCAATGGTAGAAATCATCAAACCTCTCCCATCCCATTTGGCTTTCATTAGCTCACTTAGCTTGATCTTCTCAATCTTTTAGATTGCCTTAGGCTTGTCTCCAATCGGATAACCAGTTACAATATGTAACACATCCTTTGTGATCTTCACATGTTGATCTTGCCAAATACATTGGTCATATACTCGGATAAGTACCATCCTTATCCATTCAATCTTAAATACCTTGGGGATATGGAGGGCATGTGTCAAACCTTTTGACTCTAGATGAATATGATCTCTCTTTAGCTTATCGTCTGCACATAACTTCTGATAAGATGCATAAATCCCTGCTTCACATATCTCCTCAACCTTGTAATGGGTGAAAGTTTGAACATCTTCAATCAATAGAACTCTGTTCGGAATGGATGAAAGTGCTCCCATCATGTATGGTATATCTGCCTTCACAGGAGGTGGCTTTTCCTTGGAATTTATAGACTCAACATTCTCATCTACAACTAAGTTTCCAAGTTTCAGGGTCATATCCTCTTCTCAAATGCAAAAACTTTTGAACTAGGATTGCGTCTATGACTCAGTTGCACTAGCACACCTAGGGAAAAAACACAAATACCCTGAATAGATTCAAATATGCTCAAAATGGTATAGGATTACCTTCACAATTTCTTGTATCCACTTGAGGACTCAGTTCTCCAACTCTGATCGCGCTGCTCTAGAAAATGTTAAGTGATAATGATAGATGATATAGTCTATATATGGATTTTTCTAGGTATAGCGTTTCCAACTGTAACATATAAAATGTAACATATAATAATCTATAACATAAGAAATGTAACATTTGAAATAATTGGGGGAAAGATAAGATATTCCTCCTCTATCCCAAGGTGCACAAATGAACGAATCCAAATTGATTAATCCCAAAGAAAGGATCAATGCACAAATGAATCAATCATTTGGAAATGAGAGCAAAGAGGAAAGTCGTAAATTCCCCATTTTATGGAAAGGAATGAATGTGTGATATATTTAGTAATAGAAAGAACTTTAATTGAAATGGAAGGGAGAAATGTACCAACCTTAAAGAATTATAGATCAAATAATGTTGTTTTCTGGGGTCTATACTCTATTTCTAGAAAAACTAAAGTATGATCTGGAAAGGAAACGTAGAGATGAACAAAACCCAGAAATAATTTTATGATCCAACACCATCTTATGAAAAAGGTCGACCTTGACCCACAAATTTCACCCCTGGCCCAATAATGTCGACCTTGACCTGCACAGGTCCGACAGAAAATATGTTTGCGGATCCCAAAATTTTGTCGAAAAGGGTATCCAGATCTGGGTTCAAATCCACATTCCCAAACCTGTACCTACAAAAAAAGAGGTTTGTTTGTTGGGGGGGAGGGGTTTGCCTTGGTCAAACCCCAGTTTTGGAATTAACCTCAAATATATATAATTGAAATTGCAGAAGTAAACAAAGTAAATGCATAAATTCACCTTGCTTGTAAAAGTCCTTGTGGAGGATTCGAATCCTTGAATCCACAAGTATGTATGCACCAATGGATCTAGAATGTAGGATGTAGGATGTCTTTAATCAATTGCTTGTAGATCTCCAACACCAAGTCTTGAATCGGTTCTTGATTTGGAAGAGGCTTGGAAGAAGGTGGATGGAGAGATCACCAAAAGGGCACTATGTAGCTTGAATCCTTCAATGGCATCCAATGGATCTCCTTAATGAAAATGGATGCTAGAATTCTTGAGGATGGACGAATGCTTGCTTGAATTCTTTTTCCTTAGCTTGCTGGAATTGCACTTGATGATAGTTTGAGAATGCTTGATCACTATTAGAAGACTTAGAGAAAATGAGAGGAGAAAGCTCCCTTTTATATGAAACTAGGGCACAATCTTCTAAGGAGGCCGATATAGGATAATTAAATTCCCATTAAAGCCTTTACCCCTAGGAGAGGACCTAAGTTAAATATAATTTAAGATTTGGTGTTTCGAAGAACGAAACAGCCGACCCGGAAGCGGGAATTAACTTTTGCAAAGACCAACATCCAAAAACTATGGGACCCCGAGATCTGAATCCTGGGTCAAGGTCGAGGTCAACCTTGACCTAGGTTAGGGTCAAGGTCAACCTTGACCTAGGTCAAGGTTGAGGTTGACATAGACCCAAAAGGTCGACCCTGACCTTGAGGTCAAAGATCTTAGATCTGCAGTCCAAGTTGCAAAAATCAGGTTGGAAAGAAGTGGAAGAAGGGGCAGAATAGGGGAAAGCCAGGTCTAAATTAGGAACCCATTCAAGGTTCTTGACATGACCCAAAAACCACTTACTCAAAAGGCTAAACCAGTCTACAATGGAAGTGCTTATATTTTCTGACTATACATTTAGCCCCCACTTTAGCAAGAGTATGGACTCAACACAAACTCTTGGTAAAGGAGAACATAGAGAAAGGACAATCTTATTGGAACCAAAAGGGACAAAGAAATCCTCAAGCCCCAAAGGGACTTAAGTCTTTATCAACCCTAAGATCATGACAAGAGAGACATCACTGGTCAGAGAGAGAGAGAGAGATGGTTATCTCGTCCAGTAAGATGTGTGTATCTCACTGTGAACCACAAAAAGGATAGGATGGCCCATCAAGAAAGCACTTGATAGTCACCCCATAAAGTTGTGCATCTTCTGGCGGCTTTGTGCATGTATGTAATGTGTCTTTTGATGGCTTTTATGAAGTACCCATGGATCCATATTCTTATATCACCATGGAATACATTTGTAAAATGTGTATTTCTTCAAGATTTAGCAACTTATGCGTGTTACCTTCTGAGGATTTAGCATATTTAATTTTAATTGAATGTGTATCTCTTCAAGATTTAGCAACTTATGTGTGTTACCTTCAGAGGATTTAGCATGCTGCAAAACAAAAGGTTAGAACAAAAATGCATAATATAGAATGAGGGAGGTTGTGTATATGCCCCCCTCCTTAAGATGGCAAAGTACATACTATTTTTACATGTTAAGGAAAGAAAAGAACAAGGATAAAGCCTTCTTCAACAAAAAGACAATATCCATAAACAACACCCAGTCCAATCCAAGAAGGTCACAACTCCTATGAGGCCATGGAAGGGATGAATGCAAAGAGATATCATGCAAGAAGTGAAAAAGTAACCCTTGTGAGGGATAACACATGATTCAGTTTCCAAGGTGAGAGATTTATC
>MU228145.1:1166558-1179055 GCA_018584345.1 Thuja plicata | reverse complement strand
GGTGGATGGAGAGATCACCAAAAGGGCACTATGTAGCTTGAATCCTTCAATGGCCTCCAATGGATCTCCTTCATGAAAATGGATGCTAGAATGCTTGAGGATGGATGAATGCTTGCTTGAATTCTTGTTCCTTAGCTTGCTGGAATTGCACTTGATGATAGTTTGAGAATGCTTGATCACCATTAGAAGACTTTGAGAAAATGAGAGGAGAAAGCTCCCTTTTATATGAAACTAGGGCACAATCTTCTAAGGAGGCCGACATAGGATAATTAAATTCTCATTAAAGCCTTTACCCCTAGGAGAGGACCTAAGTTAAATATAATTCAATATTTGGTGTTCCGAAGACCGAAAGAGCCGACCCAGAAGCAGGAATTAACTTTTGCAAAGACCGACATCCATTGGGACCCCGGGATCTGAACCCTGGGTCAAGGTCAAGGTCGACCTTGACCTAGGTTAGGGTCGAGGTTGACATAGACCCAAAAGGTTGACCTTGACCCTGAGGTCAAAGATCTTAGATCTGTAGTCCAGGATGCAAAAATCAGGATGGAAAGAAGTGGAAGAAGGGGCGGAGTAAGGGAAAGCCACCTCTAAATTAGGAACCCATTCAAGGTGCTTGACATGACCCAAAAACCACTTACTCGGAAGGCTAAACTAGTCTACAATGGAAGTGCTTCCATTTTCTGACTATACACCAATGGTCTTAAAGTGGCAATTAATGCTCAACCAACTTACTTTACCGAATACGTAACTTTCATTTCCTTATATTGAATGAATGTGAAACATAAACTCAATAATATAAATCCAAATTCATCTAAGTATTCTCATATGGATCTCTGCACATATACTAGGAACCGATTGAGATTTTAATTTTAACTTGCAGTTCCTACTCATACCTCTTACCTGATTAGGTAGATTCGATTGCACCTGATCTGGAGGATGAGGTGCCTTCAATCGTTCCAAATGATGTTTCATCATCCATGGTATTTCTTCTCCATGTCTTATTCATTTGATCTCTCATTTCTTCTACATTTACTTTAGAATTTTCAGATGTTTCTTTCTCGGTAGGAGCTTTGCCTCGATACCTGCAATCTTTGGCAAGGTAACCTAGCTTGTGACAATGGAAGTATGCCATGCCAATGCTTCTCCAAGATCTTCTATTGTTCCTTCGATGTAACAACATGCAATTTGCAGCAATGTGCCCATATCTTCCACAGACTAAACAAGATATCCTTGTGTTGTAGTCCCATGGTATGGATGTACCATGTCAGTTGCTTGCCATATTCTATCGGTTAGCTACCCATTTGTCATTTCTCTTCTATGATTTGTATTCTTCATATTTGTGATCATACTTGTTGCAATTATTGCAGTAGACATAAAACTTTGGCTTTCTTGTATTGTTATCATTATTTGATCTACATTCATGTGCTCGGTTCCCATACTTGTTATAGTTATAACAATTCCCATCAAACTTGGGTGAACTCGATGACTTACCTCTTTTGCTTCTACATATGTTTTCAGTATGTCCAGGCTTCCCACAGTAATGACAACTTGGTTTGTTTAACTTCATTGGGGTAGAAGTTCCTTGACTATCAACTTGATTAGAGGACTCTCCTTTCTCAGTAGTGCTCTTACTATTGAATCCTAGTCCAGTCTTGTCTATCAGTTGTCTCTGAATTTTAAGTTGTACATCCAGTGATCTCAGTGTTTATTCATTTCTCTTCAATATCTCATTGGCTTCTCTTTCAGACTTCATTTCTCTAGACAATCTATTAGCTTCACATTTTAGTGCTTGATTCTCAATTTGTTTTCTTGTTGACTCTATATTAGCACTCACTATTTGATCAATCATACTATAGTGTACTTGCATCATCCTCATGATTTTAGTGTCTTTCTCAGCTATTCTTGTTTCAAACTATCTTTTGTCTTCTTCAGCCATTCTCAGTCATCTTTCAACTGCTCCCTTAGAGTCAAGTATCTTACTCATTCTCAATGCTTGTGTTTCTTGATCTATCTTTGCTAATTTTAGCTGCTCGGTGAGTTTCATGTTCTTTGCCATGAGTTTTGCAATGGCAGAATCAACTTCACCACTCAGACTACCTTTAGATGTTGTTTGAAGAGTATCAAAATTCTCTTGTGTGGATTTGAGTTCACTGCATAACTGCTTCCTCACTTTTAAGGAATTTTCTAACTTTCTTTTCAGATCTTCAATCACTTCTTGTGCACTCTCCAAATCAAACTCAAGACTATCAATCTTCTTGGATTGCTTGTAACTTTCCATGGTCATGATCTGTACTCTCATGTGTTTAAACCTTTATCTTAAGAGACTAGCTCTGATACCAATTGTTGGATTAATCTTATGGAAAGGTAAGTGCTGAGAGGGGAGGGGTGAATCAATACTTATATAAAAATTTTACCATACAATGCTGACCATTTACTGAGTTGAGTACATTGCATAAAATACTAAAAAGCATATAAAGTAAATCAATAAAACATGACACATAACACCATGATTTTTTGTCATGCATAAATCCTTTGTTAGAGGAAAACACTGCGGTGGGGATGGCACCCACAATCCTTCACTTTTGCAGAATAAAGGTTGTTCAGTTAGAGCTACAAACTTAGCTACTTCTGATAGCTTACCCTGTTAGGAGTATTATACCAGGTCAAGAGTACAAAAAGACTTATTCAGTCTACCTAATTTAAGGATTTTACAATCTCTCATCTAAGAGATGTACCCAGTTAGAGGGTTTACAAAATAATACATGTTAGGGCCTACCCACTGGATGAGATTTTTAAACTCCTAACTATTAAAAAAACTTATTACAAAAATGTCTGCAAGTATGCATCAACCTTAATGTTGTTCAGGCTCTTTATGCTCTACAAGTGCATAACATCTTTCTGCACTCGGTAACTCAACTATTCTACACCCTATATCTTCTTCATTTTGTCTTCAACTCTTTCATTGTAACTGCTTCTCTCTCTCTCTATAATATTTTCCCTCTTTTCTGTGTAATATTCTACTCTCTGTAATTTTATGTCTTGTTCATTTTATATGATCTTAAGGCGGTTAACCTAATTTGATCCTTCTTCTTCTGCGGTGGAGGTAAGGTGGTGCAATGTTGGTTTCATTCCCAATGCATTTAATGTTCTTGAATATCATTGGTTGAATTGCCTAGCAGTCATGTGCAATCATATTGGTGCAATCCCAATGTTCAACCTAACTTTTGTCTTGAATACCGTGAAAGTTTTCTTACTCGACGTCCAAGTTCAGTGTATTCAAATTTAAATAGTTATGTCAGCTCTGGTGTGTTCGGTAATGAACTTTGATCTTACTCGGTGACATAACCGTCTGCTCAGTGACTAACTCTGCTCGGTGTCTAACTTTGCTCTGTGTCTCGGTGACTAACTCTTCTCGGTGTTGGTTCTCTTCTTAACTCGGTAACATGTTACTTTTCAATGCTTGGTGTCATTGATACTCTGCTTTACCAATTGTATCCCTTAGTGTATTCTTTCTCTTTACTGATTGTCTTTCTTTACTATTATGACATTGACAAAACTAATTACAACATACTAACTTGTAGGAGTATCACCTCCTTTAATTATTACTAATTATTTTTGCATAGATTGAACAACATTCTCAACAAAATTGTATCTTACTATTTGAGCTACATAATGGATATTATAAATCATTTCAAGAAAGTTGGCACCCACTTCCCTATTATTTTCCAATCCTAGGCAAAATGTTAGCAAGGAAATGGTATCCTAAACCAGTGACACAAAAATATAAAAATCATAAGGAGGCTTATGATTCTAATCCAATTGGGAACCATGCACTGTTATACCTCTGATAAACGCATTTTTCCGTTTTGAATTGATTTTCTCATATGCCTCTGCCAACTTTTCTAGGTCAATGTGAAAGTTTGAGTTTTGTGCTCCAAACCCTAGGTCCAACAATATTTCAAATTCTTCCTCAGAGATGGATAAAATTTCCTTTTGAGTATTTTTATTGACAATTGCATTTCTATCTTCATCATAATTTTGGGCTTAGACCATGACAATTTTAGGGTAAGGGAATGCTTTATGAAACATCATGTGTCCCAATCCAACATCCCACGATGCAATTTTATTTGTACTTGCATTTAACATTTTGTTAAAAATAGTAAATCCTGTAGTTGTCGCCTTATTATACAATGCAAATCTAATTTATGTAATTCGCCTACCATGGACAACATGATCATAAATATTGTGGTATTCATCAATGAAACCTAGGGTTTTAACCAATTTGGTACAACTTATATTTTTATATTATATAAATATAAATTATACTATTATTTGATCTTTTATAAATATATATAGATCAATGATAATAATTTATATTAAATAAATTTTTTTGGCAAAAAGGCTATAGCCTGTAGGTAATTATATTAAAATATGAAAAAAGTACATAGGAGTAGCAAAAAAAATGGCTATAAATTAGCCAAGAATGATCTAAACCCTAGCCCATTACAATCATGGATCTACCATAGCCAGATATTTGACAAAATTTAAACCCCTTACAAACTTGTATTTGCAATTTCAAAAACTATACTGTAATCCCAAGTGATACGACTATATGAATTGTTCAATCCCAACAGACCCTGTCAAATACCCAAAAACTAGCATGTATTCCTTTGCATGTAAACATATTTTTCATATTATCCTCGCAAAAACCAGAAATGTAGCATGATGGGGACATGTAATTGCTCCTCCATGTCATAGAGGGTTCCTCTGGTGTGATGAACTAGCAATATCAGACACCCCAAGCACCATATGATCTCTCTATAGGCGTTGCAAGTTGGGTTTGAGAGCACGAACATTGAGGGGATATGGTCATCATGCTTTTTATCAACAATTATCATGATAGCCTTAACCTTTGTTGTAATTTTTTGAGCAAGATTGGCCCAAATTTCTGGAAGATATGTCTGCAGAGCCGCTCTCAAAACCCCATTTCTTTGCACTTCCAGGGAATCCTTTATGGCATTGTAGACTGCAAAAAAAGCACACCCTTCAACAAAAAATGACGCGGGAATAACCCTCCAATGTGTGTTTGTCCATGCCAGAGATCATATTTCCGAACCACCTATGGAATTCTATTGTTCTGTGAAAAAAACTCCTTCACTTTCAACAATACTTTGGAGCATGTGACATGACTGAATAAGGTCTAAGACATTTTAAAGAAAGATGGAGACCAACTAAGACTCCATCACTAGAAATTATGGAAGAAGACCATTCAGATGTACAATCCCGCTGTGAAATAAAGGAGTGGAGGATATGATAGATATGGGTGAACAGAGTATGATCGCTTCGAAATGGCCTTTAATCCTAGAAAATATTTCCATGATTTGCAATGTGATATTAGTTCAAGATATTTCTCCTTCACATGTGCCAGATGTCATTCATATGAAGTGTGGGAATACTCCCATCATGAGGGCACAAGCATTTAACACATGGAAGAAAAAACAACAATGGAGAAACAATGGGTAAACTAACATTGCATTCACATTACATTTATTTTTGTTGAAGCATGCATCATATCATTTGCAATTTCTATGATTGTTTGTATGAGATCCCTTCTTCATTGGAAATGCTAAGGAATGTTGGGAATCTAAGGATATTGAAATTTTTCTGAGTGGGTGGAATCTGTTTCCATCTTGTCACAACTCAAGTTTGCTAGTCTAGCTGTCAATTTGTTGCCTTCCTAAAATGTGTGGGTTAAATTGAAGTTAGAGAAGGAGTCTAGGATTCATCACACCTGTTGTAGAATGTATCTTATATTCCAACTGTAACACTTTCAAATTTTGCATGCATTTATCATGATGAGGGAATCACCTTCAATATGAACCTTCTCTAACCCAAGACACTTCGCAAGAGTAAGACCTTGGAGAAGAGTCATTTCTTCAACCACATTGTTTGTATAAGGAGGAAGCACACAATATGTACTTATCCCCTCATTTACCTTTTCATAACTTCTTGATATTTTCCTAAATATGTGTTTGTTACGCTCCCACCATATTGACCATAGGATTGTGGCTATGAAAATTCTCCATATGCATGCATAGAAGGATTCTTTATAAAGGATCGGCCATGATTGAAAAAGTATTAAATATTTTATAATTAATTAATAATTATAATAAATGGTTCATTCTAGGTGTTGCAAGTGCGATGTACATACATCGTATATATTGCTCCTACCAATCACCCAGACATGTCACACCTACACGTGTCTCTTTTTTGGAGGAAGTTTTTTTAAAAACTCATCCTTCAAAAATTCGGCCCCAAAAAAGCTTATGTTGTTGATTTACGACCATCAAATGGTGATTCGTTAATAAATTGAATATAGCTTATTACAACTTGGGTATCAATGCCAATTGGACAGTGGGACCCATAGGTTGTTTACGGTTTAGAATGTATATGAAATTGTTGATTTTGGTTGTACAATTAGCTATGAAAATATTGATTCTGCGGAGCTAAGGCACTAAGTGATAGGTGACTATTAATGATAAAATAAATAGACATTTATTCCCTAATTTTGTTGAGATATGGTGTACTTTTAATGGGTGTAAGGTGATACGACTTGGACTTGATGGAATGTTTTAAGATCACGAGGCAAGATTGTATTACTTTTGCTCAACGCCAACGACTAAAGGTAATTGATTAGTCACTACTGAAGTCTGACATGTCCACTGTCAAAATGATCATTTTTCTATTAATTAGACATTGAAGCATCCACTTCATAGTTCATTGTTCAAAATTAAAAGAGTGTTGGAAATGCTAAGTAGTGATTGTGAGCATGTGATACTGTGACTAGGGAGAGATGGACATGTCAATACTTCTCGAGTCGACAAAAGAACATGGATCATTTGTGGAGGATGTCATTGATAAGGGGTTGTGTTATACTGGTGAATGACCATAGTTTCATTATGCATGTGGTTAAGGTAGTCCTGGGTCTGTAGTTTTTAATGGCATATCATAGGCATTTTAGTTTTTTCTTGGCCATGCTCTTATATACGAGGGTTCCCAAGGGATGGGCAAAAAATCTCACCCAGATGCTATTTAAGCATGCCTATCTGGATGGCATTGATGTTGCACTTGATAATGTGGATGTGGATCTCCTCATTCCCCTTCCACAGAAGTAATATGTTTAGAGACCTCAAGTGCAAAAAATCCTAATTGTGCAAACATAAAATGTGGGGTTGCTACAGGGTCGGTGGGGTGAGACAGACCACAACATCGATTTTCTACTATGTGTGTCCAAAATCAAGGAACCCTATGTGGATGATTATTATTGGGAATATCTAATAGAACAAGGATTTCTTGATGAAGATTTATTTGATGAAGAGGATGCAGAAGAGATGGTTGGGGAGATGGAGCTGGGGACCAGATAGAAATGGATTGTTGGAGACAGGCAGGACCTAGAGGAGATGGAAAGAGGAGAAGCCCATGCCAACTATGGAACAAACTGCCTGATCACTCATGCAGCCAAGAAAGTTAGGTGGGCCAAAGAGAGGCAAGAACAAGGGGCTGAGAGTGCATCAAGGTGAACTCAGAGGTGTTGGCGGGCCTAAAATGCTTCCTAAAGAATGGGGTTACTAGCCTAATACTCTCTGGACTCTGGTCCAAATTTTGTATTTTTAAATTTGGGTCATTACTTGTCACTTAATGAGAACCCTATTTTTTGTTAATAGATATGTATGGTACTATGGAGGTTTATAAGTAGGAATAACAATGGGGCCTCATAATCTATTACTAAACACTCTCGACTAGGGCCATATCATATATTGCAATTGTACATCGTACAACTTTTCTTCTATTTTAATGCAATTATCGAAGCAAGAAGTAATTTAAATCTTGATAGATTATGGAAAACTAATGTGTTTGGTTCATTTTAAGATTCTTAAATTATTAACTTAGTACTCTATTGTAATTTTAATTTATTAGTGATTCAAAAAATCACACACATAATTTTGTTTGGTTCATTTTAAGATTCATAAATTATTAACTCAATACTGCATTTTAATTTCAATTTTTTAGCGATTCACAAAACCACACACATTATTTTGTCCATTTTATTCAGAAACTAAAATCTACTCAGTGCAAAAGAATGAAAGCATTTTTTAAATCCATAAAAGGCAAAAGAAGTTGTAAAATTTTCATTAATATGTTTCATGTCTTTGTCTTTGAGTATTAACATTGAAGAGTAATTGGTTACTGTAAGTGCTAAGACATATGAAATAGTTAATTCACATAGAATCCTTATCACACTTTGAAGTTGGAATAGCCCTAATTATACCAAAAATTTACAATAATGATATAATCCCTTCAAAAATTCAAAGCCAAAAGGGGGGTAGGTTACTAGGTACTAGGGCAGTGGTATCCAAAAAACTAAACAAAAAACCCTTCATTTCAAAAAAGAAGGTCATAAGGTCATGGTGATGGGTGTTATCCTTCCCTTCCTTCTAAGTAGAATTCTTCAGAGACCATGGTCTCTGAAAATTTAACCAAACATCTGTAATCTGGCGTTTTGTAAAGGAGAAACCATTTTTAGAGGAAATCACTACCAATTCATGCCCATTTCCTATTTCCCTCCAATTACTCATCATTTAGGTTCATACTAAATGGTTGTCTGACCATATTTTTGGCATGACTGGAAGAGCTTGGGTATATCCCTTGGCCATGGGATCCCCACCCCTATTTCTGCTAGGAAGACAAATTGAACATGATCCTCCAATAATTCCTCTTTGAAAACCTTCCTTAACAGCAACAACATATCCACCTTGTCTCCTCTGAGGTCTAGAAGAGACGCCAAAAACTGAGATGTAATGTCTCTATTCACTCAGTCTTTGTCAACATTTTCTTGAAACTCATGACCCAACACCATCCTCACAACCTCGTTTGTAGACATTCCAACCTCCCTAAAAAATGATGCTAACATTGGGTTTGGGGTATTTCTCAAAAAGGCCTTCTGGTCCTCCATAGATGTACTTGTCAACCAAATAGAACTGCCCATCTTAACAATACCAGATTATGCAGCGTACATCTAGCTACCACAATCACACTATGTGACTGTCTACCCAAAGAGAAATAAAAATTGAAATTGAAAAAGACCTAAATCAGACTTTCAACCAACGACAACTACTACACTTTGTCTACCCAAGGATAATTGAAGAAGAAAAAAGCATAAATCATCTATAAATAGCCCTTGTCACTTGATACTTAATAATTCCTTTTGTATCCTCATTAACTCCTTTGTCCTTTAAAAATATTTAAATCTATGATATCTCTCTGTAAATCTTTGCCATAAATGGAAAACCGCAAAATTGGGAATATCATCATTCTGTTAGTATCGAATTGGACTTCGCGCGTCGATCGTAGTTGAGAAATTTAGTGACAAGACATTTCTTTATTATTTAATACCCATCAAAACAGTGCAACATGATCAAACATCCACATAAATTACTAACCAGTTGTAATCAATGTTCAAGGTTAGGGCGCGAGGTTAAGATTTGACACGTATCTCCATCCCACAGACTTTATGAAGAGCTACGTTTCCTTGAGAATTTTCGGCCAAAATAAAATTTAAGCCATTGATCTAGGATCATCCAACAATTATAAATAATAAATTTATAATGGTGAAATGATGGTTGTTAGGTATGTGTGGATGTGGTCGCGCTTATCGATACCAAAGTTAAACATGCCAAATAATTGAGAGGGGGATGAATAAGTTATTCCTACACAACTTATAAAACTTTCTCTCTGTCGGTAAACACTTAAACAATACTTATAACACCTTAAGATTCGTCAGTAAAGCACATTAAGCTTTCATAGAAGATGTAAACATGAAAAGCACAGAAACACCGAAATAGAGAACACCAGATTTAACGTTGAAACCCAAGATGGGAAAAATCACAGAGAACAATATCAAGATATAATAAACACCAGTTAAGGTGACACCGACAAGGTGATTTTATAAAAAGGCTCACTACCAAAAATAAAAGGGCTCACTGTCGATACAAGGGCTCACTGCCTACCAAAAGAGAAATAAAAATTGAAATTGAAAAAGATGTAAATTAGACTTTCAACCATCGACAACTACTACACTTTGTCTACCCAAGGATAATTGAAGAAGAAAAAAGCATAAATCATCTATAAATAGCCCTTGTCACTTGATACTTAATAATTCTTTTGTATCCTTATTAACTCCTTTGTACTTTAAAAATATTTAAATCTTTGATATCTCTCTGTAAATCTTTGTCATAAATGGAAAAGCGCAAAATTGGGAATATCATCATTCTGTTAGTATCAAATTGGACTTCGTGAGTGGATCATAGTTGAGAAATTCAGTGACAAGACATTTCTTTATTATTTAATGTCCATCAAAATAGTGCAACATAATCAAACATCCACATAAATTACTAACTAGTTGTAATCGACGTTCAAGGTTAGGGCGTGAGGTTAAGATTTGATACGTATCTCCATCCTGCAGACTTTATGGAGAACTACATTTCCTTGAGAATTTTGGGACGAAAGAAAATTTAAGCCATTGATCTAGGATCATCCAACAATCATAAATAATAAATTTATAATGGTTAAATGATGGTTGTTAGGTATGTATGGATGTGGTCACGCCTATCGATACCATTGTTAAACAGGCCTACACAACTTATAAAACTTTATCTCTGTCGGTAAACACTTAAATAATACTTATAACACCTTAAGATTTTTCGGTAAAGCACATTAAGCATTCATAGAAGATGTAAACATGAAAAGCACAGAAACACCGAAATAGAGAACACCAGATTTAATGTTGAAACCCAAGATGGGAAAAATCACAGAGAACAATATTAAGATATAATAAACATTAGTTAAGGTGACACCGACAAGGTGATTTGATAAAAAGGCTCACTGCCAAAAACATAAGGGCTCACTGTCGATACCAAAGGGCTCTGTAACGCCCCGCCAGGGAACCCCAGAGAGATTAACCTAGAACATGATACTATGTGTGTTGAATAATTTTTTTTTTTAAAGTTAACATAAAGAAACATACATTCATGTGGAAGAAATTACCATTTATACACATGTTTTACACTCACATAGATTACACGACTCAAGGGTTCCATGACGTTGAATTACTTAAAGTAAAACATAACTAACAATGTAACAAAAGATTCCATTTGAATAGGTAACTCAAATACAACTTACATAACCATAATTACAAACCTCATGGATAACCATGAAACCACCATTAACTCACATCCACTGCACATGTCGCAGGGTATGTGGTAATCACTCTAATCTACTTAATATTACAATTTCTAGATTAGGTATCACATGCGATACCCTAATATAGGATTTACATTAATGAAATTACATAATAAATGATGAAGTAACATAAGGAGCTCATCTGCAAGGAAACCATCAAGCACCTAGTACAAGGACGTCGAATCTCAATGGGTAAAGAATCACTACCATCCGTCTGTGTGGAACTACAAAGGTCCACCCCACCGTGCTGAGGAGATAACAACATATCCCAATCGGATATCCAAAACAAAGAAGGAATAACTACTAAGCAAGGGATCCTAATAGCTCTCTAATTTGGTGTACTAATCATCATGATAGGTAAGACTCGCTATTCCAGAGGCAACTGACAATGTAGGAAATCTAGACTGTGTAAAGGAAGGTGTCATCATGTACGTCTAACCCTTAAGTTCAGCCTTGATAATCCTAATGGATTATGGCACCTAAGTGACCATACACGAAGCCAATGACCTCTCAAAATGACAAGATCACTAACTATGTCAGAACCCGCACCTCGTAAGGGGGAAAGCACTATCTCATCCTCCATCTCAGTCTTTACTAGCACTCAAGCATGGGTGAGGAGACACATATCTTATTAGTTCATTTAATATCCCTTAGTATGTCCTTAGTTATCACTTATTAAGAATCCAGAAGTCACTTACGGACACAGAACTTATTGCAAGCCACCCCCTACTACACATCTAGGTAACCTACCCTAGGCTCAAATATCCTAATAGATCTAGCAAAGGTCACAACCCTAGTGTGTCCCAAATCTAGTATCCATACAAACAGGAACGGTCACATAGGTACACAAACATGTAACAAAATCGAAAGGGTCACATGGTCAGTTTAGGGTATTAACTTGATAACACACACACCCCATGAAGTAACAGAAATATAACACACACCCTAGCCTCTGTATACATCCTAGGTCATCTAATGCCCCCATAATAACGCATATAAACAAAAGAGAACCATAATGATGCAGGGAAACATAAACGTCTTAAAAGACTGAAAAAGGAACATACATACATAGCATTTTCATCAATTAAAACCATCCACATGCATAAGATAAACTCAATTTACCCATTAATAAACCTAACTAGGTGCGTACATTAATTACACCATGACATAATATAATGTAGATCAATTGATTAAAATTA
>MU228145.1:1139308-1164160 GCA_018584345.1 Thuja plicata | reverse complement strand
CAACAACACATCAGCAAGTACATCAACATATAAAACAACCATACACATGCAAGTATGGGGTAAGTATATCATAATCTAAAATCAACATATAATAATCAACATGAAAACATCATCACATCTATCTATGTATATGATCAATCCATGACATCATAATCAAGTATCATCATCGAATAAAATAATAACAGCTCACATGAAAGTAGCCTAAAAGAATTCGGCCAATCAACTAAACCAATGTCTAAAAGAGTACGGCATCACAAACTACAAAACAAAACATGAGTGGGTATTACATCCACCCCCCCTAGGATTAGACTTACCCTTGGAAGCCCGCAAACAAGTAGGGATATAACTCCCATAAAAATAAAGTATCCTAATGAGTCACATAAGACTCAATGCGTAGATCCCATAGGACCTTTCCCTGCTCTCTGGTTCGAACTCTAAGGGTCATTCCCCACTATAGGAAACTGAAACCTAGCTGCAGGTCCTCTACCCACAAACTCAATCACAGGAGGATGATACACTGGAGGATGATAATCCAAGGTTGCATATGCTCCATGAGATCTACCGACGTTCCCAACTATAGGTTTGGAAGTCACAGGTCTCTGCTCAGAAAATTGAGAAGCACGTTATGGACAATTCCCAGCAATGTGGCCAAACTGTCCATAGGCGAAACATCTGGTGCTTCTAAAATTGCCTCTCCCATTGGAGGGTGCACTGGACTACTGGAAACCATCTCTACCAATACTCTGTTGCGTGCTCTGCATAGGCTAACTATACTGACTGCGCCTGGCACGTGGACCACCTTGAGAATCCCTAGAGCGAGTACCACCACTTTGACTATGAGGAGTCACCTTCTGCTGCAAGTTTTGATTACCCGCAAAGGAACTAGGGGGTACCTTGAGGTTCCCAGTCCCTCGAGATTGATTACCTCTAACCTCAGAACCAGATGCACCACCTACAGGAGCACCCGACCGACCTCCATGGCCTAATGCCAAGTTAGCATCCGCTAGAGTGGCTTTAATAATCGCAGCTCGCAAGTCCGTAGGCTCAAAGAGCTTCACGTCCCCTACAATGTAGGCATTAAGCCTTTGCACAAAGTGTTGTACCATCAGTGCATAATCCTTTCTATAACCAACATACTGCTTGAGCTTGTAAAAACGATGTTCGTACTGCTCCACAGTCAATGTCAGTTGTCTAAGATTATGAAACTCGTCAGCCCTCTACTGTCTCCACTGATCAGATAGGAACCTATCTCTGAAGTTCTTGAGAAAGAGTTCCCAAGTAATAGTGTCCATACAGAGTCCTAGCTTTTGTTCCTCTATCTTCCACCAGATAGCCGCAAAATGTGTCAACTGCATCATGACGTATCTCGCTTTAGTATTACTACTAAAGGGATGCATTGCAAATACTCTATCCAAAGCAATCAACCAAGTCTCTGCCTCTAAACCAGAATCTTGTCCAGTGAAAGGAATGGCCTTTCCTCTCGTCAGGTCTCTCATGTGGTTGGTTGCAACCACTGCTAGATCCACTGATATAGTCCTCCCATGAGGACTCCTGGATCTCTCCCTCTGTCTCTCCTCTCTTTGAGAGTGGTGGGATGCATCCTGCTCCACCCTGGCTCTCTCAGGAAGGTGATCTAGGATGGCCTGAAGAGTCTGCCTAATATCCAAACCCCCAGACTCATCTTGATCCTCTCTCCTCTGCTCACCCATATCCTGATACTGACCACTCTCCTGTCTGACACTAGTGGAGGAGCTAGCCTAACAGCCTCCCCCATGGGCACTAGACCTACCCCTACCACGGCCTCTAGCTGCTCGTGTCTCAGGCATAATTCCTAAAATAAATAGAGATAAATAAAAATCTCACCACATAGCTTGAAACATAAACTAAAGAATGAATAAACCATAAAGCAATAATTTTTTTTAAAAAAATGTGTTGTATGTCTATGTTTTAGTTTCAAGTTCAAGCTAGACACAACCTAATGGGCATACAATTCCCAAAGTTCCCAGTGTAGAAACTAGAGCTCTAATACCAAATGTAACGCCCCACCAGGGAACCCCAGAGAGATTAACCTAGAACATGATACTATGTGTGTTGAATAAATTTTTTTTTAAGTTAACATAAAGAAACATACATTCATGTAGAAGCAATTATCATTTATACACATGTCTTACACTCACATAGATTACACGACTCGAGGGTTCCATGACATTGAATTACTTAAAGCAAAACACAACTAACAATGTAACAAAAGATTCCATTCGAATATATAACTCAAATACAACTTACATAACCACAATTACAAACCTCATGGATAACCATGAAACCACCATTAACTCACATCCACTGCACATGTCGTAGGGTATGTGGTAATCACTCTAATCTACTTAATATTACAATTTCTAGATTAGGTATCACATGCGATACCCTAATATAGGATTTACAATAATGAAATTACATAATAAATGATGAAGTAACATAAGAAGTTCATCTGTAAGGAAACCATCAAGCACCTAGTACAAGGATGTCGAATCTCAATGGGTAAAGAATCACTACCAACCGTCCGTGTGGAACCACAAAGGTCCACCTCACCATGCTGAGGAGATAACAACAGATCCCAATTGGATATCCAAAACCAAGAAGGAATAACCACTAAGCAAGGGATCCTGATAGCTCTCTAATATGATGTACTAATCATCATGATAGGTAAGACTCGCTATTCCAGAGGCAACTGACAATGTAGGAAATCTAGACTGTGTAAAGGAAGGTGGCATCATGTACGTCTAACCCTTAAGTTCAACCCTGATAATCCCAATGGATTCTGGCACCTAAGTGACCATACACGGAGCCAATGACCTCTCAAACTGACAAGATCACTAACTATGCCAGAACCCACACCTCATAAGGGGGCAAGCACTATCTCCTCCTCCATCTTAGTCTTTACTAGCACTCAAGCATGGGTGAGGAGACACATATCTTATTAGTTCATTTAATATCCCTTAGTATGTCCTTAGTTATCACTTATTAAGAAAACTCTATAATAAGCAATCTAGAAGTCACTTACAGACACAGAACTTATTGCAAGCCACCCCCTACTACACATCTAGGTAACCCACCCTAGGCTCAAAGATCCTAACAGATCTAGCAAAGGTCACAACCCTAGTGTACCCCAAATCCAGTATCCATACAAATAGGAATGGTCACATAGGTACACAAACAGGTAACAGAATCGAAAGGGTCACATGGTCAGTTTAGGGTATTAACTTGATAACACACACGCCATGAAGTAACAGAAATATAACACACCCCCTAGCCTCTGTATACATCCTAGGTCATCTAATGCCCCCATAATAACGCATATAAACAAAAGAGAACCATAATGATGCAAGGAAACATAAATGTCTTACAAGACTGAAAAAGGAACATACATAGATAGCATTTTCATCAATTAAAACCATCCACATGCATAAGATAAACTCAATTTACCCATTAATAAACCTAACTAGGTGCGTACATTAATTACACCATAACATAATATAATGTAGATCAATTGATTAAAATTAATTACACTGTATATACATTAGTCTCTCAACGATAATCTCCTAATACCATTAATGGAGAATTCGTATCCACTAAGACAATGTAATTAATAATGATAAATTTAATAATTAAAATTAATACCCCTTTATTAATTGAAATTAATAATCATATATTAATTAAAAATAATCGCTCTTTAACGATAAAAGTTAATCATAAAGATGCTAAAAATAATAGAAATAATATTAAAACTTCATCTTCTAATAATTAATAAACATCCTAATCCCCACTTAAATAAATAATATAAAATAACTAAATTAAATATAATCACAAAATAAATTAATTCTTAATTAATAATTAAATAAAATTAAACTAATTTTAACTAACATTAAAATGAAACTAATTTAAAAATTATATAAAATTAATATTATACAAATTTAAAATTACTAAAATTTAATATTATAAAAAAAAATACATTTTAAATATAAACAAAACAAATAACAAAAAAAATACAAAGAACAATATCAAGATATAATAAACACCAGTTAAGGTGACACCGACAAGGTGATTTGATAAAAAGGCTCACTGCCAGAAACATAAGGGCTCACTGTCGATACCGAAGGGCTCACTGTCGATACAAGGGCTCACTGCTGATACAGGGGCTCACTGCTCGAGAGATATGAAAAGATGATAGAATCCCCCTCTAATATCTACAGACTACTATGTACAAACACAAATCTCTTTCACATGAATTTGTATGCACCTTACATATACCCAACACACATACACATATGCACGTACTTACATACATACATGTTCATATGTACTTACACACCTTTCTACTACCAAGTGTAACTATATATATATATACACAACATCATGAGATCCAAAACAGGTTGGCCACCACAATTTTAAATAGGTCACACCAAAACATTCCCATGGTGGAAGGAAATGAATTGATGATCACCTCGACCAAATCAACATGCCACGCTTCAGATAATTTCTCAACACATTCTCCAAGGTATTCGACTCCAAAAAATAGATAGAATGTTACAACTCCGATGTTGAGACCGAAATAGATCCATATATGACCTAACAAGAAATCTACCAAAAATGTAGATTCCATAGCCATGAAGCTATCGGTGAATGCACATGACACTCCAACTGATACACCAGACTATCGGTACATACCAAACTATGTCAGAAACATACCAATCGATACACAAGAAGCTGAGATAATGAATATGTTGACATCAATGACAACCATTAATGACATCACCATGAGATAGCATAAAATTCACATTCTAACAACCATCATGCAAAGTCTACAGATAAGTTGACAACAAATTAAGGCTTTATTCTCTCAAGATTTTATGTGATGCTACCAAGTAAGTAGAAATTGGCCAAAAAAATATGAAAGATTAGCCAAAAAATTCTGCAATTTTCAAACGATTGAAATTTTTTGCCAATACAATTAAATATGTTTTCCTTTATAGTAAAGATTTTTGCCAATACACTTAAATATTTTTTCCTTTAAAGGGAAAACATTCGCCTAGTACATTATATAGTTTGCTCACAATAATGATAAATTCACTAGGATTTTCTATAATCTTCATTTGAAAGAAATCGCTAGTACAAATTAATATTCTTTCCTTTTAAATTAAAAATTTTTTGCCAACAATAATAATATCCCCCCCCAAAGTAATGCATGATTCACCAGGATTTTACACTTTTTCCTGAGGGGGGAGGAGCATTTCTTAAAGTTATCCTTGTTTGAGACTCGATTGTGCTCGTTTCTTAGTCTTTCTATATTAAGTTGATTATGAACATACATGGATTTTATGTCAAGTGAGTAGCTATTATTGTTTTGTTTCTTACTCTTATCATTCTAAGTGTGAGGCTTCTTAAATTGAATCATGTTCTTAAAGGATAGTCAAATATTTAGAATTATACCATGTTGGTAATGATACTTGAAGTAGATAGATGAACGAGGAGTATAGGAGAATATTTGCATTAAGTTCTCAACTTTTATGAATACACCTGGGAACAATCTAAATATTTTGATATGTATCTAGTATCTTATTACTTTGTTCTCATCCCAACAATGAAGGGATTATAGAAAACTATGCTCATTTGCAAGATTGGGTTTATGTTCTAATTTATGTTATTGGATCTAGAGTTTTAAGGTCATCTTGAGTTTCTCCAAAGTCTTTGTGTATCACCTTAGTGTTAGGATTCAATTCAATAATTCTCCCCTTTTTCAAACCCAAGTTCATGAAGAACCGACTTCTCAATACCAAAGGTTTTTTTTGGTGAGCATTTAGGTCCCATAGCTATTAAACTTCCCATTAGATCTGTCACCTTTCTAAGTGTAAGATAAGAAATAATGATCACTAGATCAAATGGACAAACTTATGATCCTAGACCTATCTCTTATGTTGCACTAGAAGGAATATGTCTCACTAGGCTCAAGAAGGCTTAAAAATTGAGCGAGTGTAATGATCCTTTGTTGTAATTGAGGGTTGATTAGGTAAATGTGATTGAGAAATGCAAGATCTAGGGATAGGAAGGAATAAAAGACAATTTTTTGCATGCATAAGATGACCGCTGAAATTGACAAGCCAATTCAAGAACTAGATCTGTTGACTAGAGACTATAACTCACCACCAAACCAAATTTGAAGTAAAATTAGAGAGTCTATGTCAACTTGGTCGACCTAGTCTTGGGACTATAGTGACTTGGTTGGCCTATTCCCTACACTTTTTGACAATTTGAGTTGCAGACTATAGCCGAGGTCCTGAAATTTTCAGATTTGATTATGGTACTAGCACCACCTATTCCTACACAGAAAAGAGAGGAAATGTTATGTAAAGAGGGGTTTACCTCAATCAAAAGCTACTTGAGGAATCAACCTTTGAAATAAAATATGCTTGAAAGGAAAGTAAGTTGATATGAAATAAAACCTTGATATGAATCATAAATTACCTTATACTTTGATGGTGTAATTATTCTTTAAATTTAATCACAAGTGTTAATGCAATATCTTTGAATCCACACAAAAACCTAGAAGAAAAGAATGAAAAAATCCTTGCACCATGAATGTTGTATTTTTCATAATGCTTGATGGAGAGAAGGACAATGAGTTGAAGACTTGAAGATTTTGTTAGAATAGTCCCAAAGGATAACAGGGAGCGGGGGGGTGAATCAGTTATCAGCTAATTTAATTATTTTCTCTTATTAATTCAAGAATACCATAAAGTAAATGCACATTCAGATAACACAATAGACAACACCACAATTTGATTACGAGGAAACCAAATGGTAAAAACCCCGGTGGGAATTAGCACCCACAATGAACTATACTTGTTTATAATAACCCCTGTTAGAAGATCTTGCAACCCTGTTAGGAGTTTTTATTTACAATGCAATAAGTATAATGACCTGGTTAAGGGTCTGACCCTATTAGGAGTCTTTTACAAATAACCCTGTTAAGGGTGAGGACTCACTGTCTAAAATCTCACTGCTTCAATGGTGAAGGCTACAACCTTCTGTAGAACAGATATGCACTATATCTGATGATGAACTGTAGAGTAGACCTACTGTCTTGATCAGTTCCAATGTAATGTAATCTTCCATTGCTTCTTCACATAGATCCTTGATGAATGAAACATAAATGATATTCTGCTCTATACTTTTTCTATCTCTTTTCTTATCATTCACACTTAGCATTCACAAATGAACTACTATAAGTATCTTCCTCAAAGTATAGCGTCACGACGGTTGTGGGAAACACTTCACCAACTTCCTTGTCAGCTTAACTAAGCACGCAATTAGGATTAAGATCGCACAACATGAACTGAATAGACGCGATGCTTCACTCAGTCGGATCCACCAAATTATCTCAAACAACACGATCCATATGAAACATGACAAGCGCTCTTAACCAAACATGGTTAACTCATAACTAATCATGAATATAAACACACATATCCTGAAGATAGGCGAAACTCAAGAACCAATGCTAATATGTCGGCTCTGTACAGATAAACTCCAGAAACTGTAACTGCCACTAACAGAATTGCACAACTCAACTGAAACTTCATATTTGAGTATGCATGTATGAACAAAGCATCCAAAGCATATCTAAAACATGAATATAACAATGCAAGGCTTAATAGCATCATTCTGATAAGTACATACAAAACATTGATGTATATTATATGTTGTCATCAATGACAAACATACAATCAACTAGCTGCCATAAGTAAATCTCCAACAATCTCCCCCTTTGACATTGATGGCAACATATGATATTAAAAACATCTTTAGCACATGGTGTCCTCTTTCTTTTTACAATCTTCTCGATATCCTCATCAAAGATTCCTCTACAACGTTGCACCTCCTCTGTCTGTGTTTTTAAGTTACATGATTATATACTCCCCTAGAGTATATGCTCCCCCTTACTACATACTCCCCCTTTGACATCAATGGCAAAGGGCGCCATAAACAATTAGGCATAAGTACTACTCCAGAAATAGAGTAGTCAACCATTCATCAGTCACCATGGACTGATGTACTTGCTGCTTTATCTAATCAGACTCAAGAAAGGGAATTACTCCCAACTTCTCTCTGAGATACTCAAAAGTATCTTTTGATAAAGGCTTTGTAAAAATATCTGCCAACTGTTCTTTGGTGCTCACATAGTCCAATTTTACTTCATTGTCTGCAACTTTTTCTCTAAGAAAATGGTATTTGTTCTCAATGTATTTTGTCTTTGTGTGCATCACAGGGTTCTTGGACATGTTGATAGAGCTAGTGTTATCACAATGAGTAACAATAGGATAATCAACTTGAATACCAAAATCTTTAACCATCTACTTGATCCAAACCATTGTATATACATGAAGTTGTACATTCTCTGATTTAGGATACAATAAACCATAGTCTATAGTTCCCTTTAGATATTTGAATATTCTCTTTATTGCCATTATGTGATTCTGCTTGGGTTCAACTGTAAATCTACCAACAATGCCAACTGCATTAGATATTTCTGGTCTAGATTGAGTAAGATATATAAGTTTTCCAATCATAGACTTGTACAATGTCTTGTCAACTGTTGTGGAATCATCCTCTTTAGAAAGCTTGCTTCCTATTATCATAGGAGTGCATACTGGCTTACAGTCTTCCATCTTGAAAGTCTTCAATATTTCCTTCACATATTTGGACTGATTTACGAATATTCCTTTATCTGTCTGTTTTACATTCAATCCCAAAAAATATTTTATATGACCAATCATGCTCATTTCAAATTCATTCTACATTTCTTTTACAAATTCTGCACTAAGCTTGTCATTACCTCCAAAGATAATGTCATCAATAAATATGGAAATAAGTAATAATCCATTAGGTGTCTCTCTTATGAATAAGTTTCAATCTATTTCTCCTTTCTTGAATCCAATCTTGGTAAGATAACCATCTAGTCTCTCATACCAAGCTCTTGGG
Organism: Thuja plicata; assembly: GCA_018584345.1. Classification (NCBI taxonomy): domain Eukaryota; kingdom Viridiplantae; phylum Streptophyta; class Pinopsida; order Cupressales; family Cupressaceae; genus Thuja; species Thuja plicata. The sequence goes on along the minus strand of MU228145.1, from coordinate 1,155,124 downwards.
GCCTGTTTAAGTCCATAGAGTGCTTTCTTCAATCTGCATACCGTGTCTGATTTATCTGATAGATTAAATCCTTTAGAATATTCTATGTAGACTTCTTCCTTCAAGTCACCATTTAGAAAGGCTGATTTGACATCCATTTGGTATACTTTAAAGTTTTTGAATGTTGTATAGGCCAAGAATAACTTAATGGCTTCTAGTCTTCTCATAGGGGAAAATGTGTCAGTGTAATCTATTCCTTCCCTCTATGCATATCCTTTACACACCAGTCTTGCTTTGTTTATGACCATTGTACCATCTTCATTCATCTTATTCCTGAATACCCACTTTGTTCCAATCACATTTTTGTCTCTAGGTTTAGGAACCAATTCCCATGTATCATTTTTTATTATTTGATCTAATTCTTCTTCCATTGCTTTCTGCCAATCAGAATCCTTGCAAGAATCTTCAACACTTAAAGGTTCAATCTATGAAAGTAAACATACCTCTTCATCCACTGTTAAACTTTTTGCTTTAGATCTAGTCAAAACACTACTGCTCTGATCTCGATATCATCTTTTGAATGGTATCTAGATGTGAATTTTGGAACTTTTGGTGTGACATCCTCATTTGTAATCTGTGATACTTCTTTGCTTGATTCAGGTTCATTACATGATATATCAATGCAATCAAACATTTCTTCAATAACAGTGTCGTTACTGCTAGGCCCGGGTTCATCGTCAATCATAGGTGCATATTCATAGTACCTCTCTTGAACCATGAACTTCTCATCAATATTTACATGATTAGTTTAAATTATCTTCTTTAATCTCAAATTAAACCATATGTATTCTTTTCTTTTAGTAGAGTAACCAAGGAAAATACCTTCATCGTTTCTAGCATCAAACTTACCAACACCATCATCTCTCTTGATGTAGCACTTGCTGCCAAAGATTCTAAAGTATTTTACTGTAGGTACATTATCAAACCAAAGTTCATAAGGTGTCTTATATGCACCTGGTCTTAGTTGTGTTCTGTTGATAGTGTAGATTGTTGTATTGACTGCATCTCTCCAATAGGTGTGCACAAATTTTCCTTCAATCATCATAGTGCACGTTGTATCAAGTATGATCTTGTTCTTTCTTTTTGCAATCCCATTCTGTTGAGGGGTTCTAGGAGCACTCAATTGTCTTTTGATCCCATGTTCTTTGCAGTACTCATAAAACTGGTCAGAGGTGATTTCTCCTCCTCTATCTGATCTTAGGCATTTTAGTTTTATTCCAGATTCATTCTCAACCTTAGCTTTGAATATTTTGAATTTCTCAAAGGCTTCATACTTCTCCTTTAAGAACACAACCCACATCATCCTTTAAAAATCATCAACAAACAAAATGAAATACCTTTCTCTGTAGTACGATCTTGTTTGAGTAGGACCACATAAATTTGTATGCACTAGGTCTAATTTGTTTTCAGCTGAGTTCTGCCTTCTTCTGAAAGAGCTCCTTACATGCTTTCCCATAACACATTCCCTACACATTGTGTCAACTGGTCTTGCAATACTTGGAAGGTCTCTAACTACCTTGACGTTGCTTATCTTTACTATATTGTCAAAATTGATATGACAGAGTATCTTGTGCCATAACCAATTGTCATCCACTTTGAAAAAAAACAACTTACATTTGGATTAAGCTGAAAAACATTATCATTTGTTTTTTATCCTAATGTAATCATGTCTCCTTCTTTGTTGTTAATAATGCATTTGTTGTCTTTGACTTCCAAATGATAACCTTTGTCGAGTAGTTGTCCAACACTTAGTAAGTTGTGATGTGATCCATCAACATACAGAACATCATCTATCTGGTTCTTTCCATCCAGGGTGATAGATCCTCTGCCTATGACAAGTTTAGGAGTGTTATCTCCAAATCTAACCATACCACCTTTGTACTTGTCCTGATGAACAAATCTACCTTTATCACCTGTTATGTGGTGAGAGCATCCGCTGTCAATGATCCAATCAGTTCTTATGTCTGCTTTGGAAATTAGGGCTAACTCCTATGCTTCCTTTTCATCTTCAATGTCCATTTCCTCAAGCAATTTGTCCATGTCTTTAAGGGAAATGAATCCAACTTCATCCTCTCTTGAATCTTCATCTATTACACCTTCTTCAGCATGGTAGTATTCCTTTTTGTATTTAGGTTTGTAATCAGATCTGAACTTCTTGACTCTTGTGGGACACTTGGATGCAAAGTGACCAATCTTGTGTCATGAAAAACATTTGAATGGAAGTTGTCCTTCATACTTTCCTTTGCCTTTCTTTTCTCTTTTAGAAATCATGGCAATAATTTCTTCTAATTCTTCATCAACTTCTTCTTTCTCATTAGAAATGTGTAAATTTTTCTTACCATGTATTGATGTTTTGAAGGTTGTTTCACTTTTGGGTTCAGTCTTCAATCTTGATATCTCAAATGCAGAGATTTTACTGATCAAAGTCTCTCTCTTGAAGTCCTTTGAAAATTGCATGGTTTCATCTTGAATATTGATCTTGCTCTCATAGTCTGCTATCAATGTAGTCATCAGCTTGTCCATTATGTCTTCTTCTGAAATTTCTCCACCATTGTTTCTGATTCCAGAAACTGCTTCATTTATCCTCTGATTGTAGGCTATGATGTTATCTTCAGGTAACATCTCAATATTGTTGTATCTATTTTTCCATGTCTTCCTGCACGCATTCTTTGCTTGGATATCTCCTTCAAACATGTCTTCTAAATACTTCCATATTGTGTATGCCTTGTCTACTTTCTTGATCTCAGAGAATTCACTGTCAGATAGTGTGCTTATAAGGGCTTCTTTGGGAATTGCATTAGCTGTGACTGTATCCTTTTGTTTACTAGTAGCATCATCTTTTGCAAGGTCTTTTAGAGAGGGAATAGCAACTTATTGTGTGGCTATCTCATAGATCTCAAAACCAACACACTGTAGATGTGTTATCATTTTGTTCTTCCAATCCAGATAATTCTCTCCATCGAACTTAGGACTCTCTTTTTTGAAGTATGCCATCTGATCTACCTTAAGATGTTAGGCTTTCTCTTCAAGGCACTTCACTCTGATACCAATTGTTAGAATAGTCCCAAAGGATAACTGAGAGGGGGGGTGAATCAGTTATCAACTAATTTAATTATTTTCTCTTATTAATTCCATAATACCATAAAGTAAATACATATTCAGATAACACAATAGACAACACCACAATTTGGTTACAGGGAAACCAAATGGTAAAAAACTGGTGGGAATTAGCACCCACAATGAACTATACTTGTTTATAATAATCCTTGTTAGAAGATCTTGCAACCCTGTTAGGAGTTTTTTACAAATAACCGTGTTAAGGGTGAGGACTCACTGTCCAAAAGCTTACGGCTTCAATGGTGAAGGCTACAACCTTCTGTAGAATAGATATGCACTATATCTGATGATGAACTGTAGAGTAGACTTGTTGTCTTGATCAGTTCCAATGTAATGTAATCTTCCACTGCTTCTTCACATAGATCCTTGATGAATGAAACATAACGGATATTCTGCTCTGTACTTTTTCTATCTCTTTTCTTATCATTCACACTTAGTGTTCACAAATGAACTACTATAAGTATCTTCCTCAAAGTATAGGGTCACAACGGCTGTGGGAAACACTTCACCAACTTCCTTGTCAGCTTAACTAAGCATGCAATCAGGATTAAGATCACAACACAAATTGAATAGACGTGACACTTCACTGAGTCAGCTCCACCAAATTATCTCAAACAACATGATCTAGATGAAACATGGCAAGCGCTCTTAACCAAACATGGTTAAATCATAACTAATCATGAATATAAACACGCATATCCTGAAGATAGGAAAAACTCAAGAACCAATGCTCATACGTTGGCTCTGTACAAATAAACTCCAGAAACTGTAACTGCCACTAACAGAATTACACAACTCAACTGAAACTTCATATCTGATTCTGCGTGTATGAACAAAGCATCCAAAGCATGTCTAAAACATGAATATAACAGTGCAAGGCTTAATAGCATCATCCTAATAAGTACATATAGAACACTGTTGTATATTATATATTGTCATTAATGACAAACATATAATCAACTAGCTGCCAGAAGTAAATCTCCAACATATTTGAATGCTTAGATACTTGTGAATGGATTCGTATGCAAAGATCTTCTTCCTTAATGTTGGGATCCTTTACTTGGCCTTCAATGATGGGAAGAATATTGACTTGGAAAATGCCTTGAAATGGTTGAGATCTTCCTTAGAATGCTTGAGATGTGAATTTGTAGGAGAGAGCTTAAAGTCTTATGATGTGATCAAATGAGGAAAGGTAGGTTGCTTATATATCCCTCATAAACATTTTTTATCTCAAAAATCAAAGAGGAACAACACGATTTGGATTTTTGACTTAACCATTGAGACCAACCTTCGGTTCAAATTTTAGAGGGTTTATGGGGGAATAGGTCGACAAGGCTGACCAATTCCCCCAAAAAAATAATTAAATTTAATGTAGGGGTCCTAATTGAAGTGATGATGATAGAATAAAAAGGGAAATCATGGTTGGAGTAGTGAAAATCAATGCGGGAGCTCATACATGCTAAAATGGGGCCTAATTGAGAATCTAATTATAAGTGTTTACAATTTAGGACGATAAGTTTAGCCCCCACTTTAGTGGGAGTACGATTCCCCCACATGCTCATGGTAAAGGAGAAGAAAGAAGAGATAGATCATGAGAAAAACTACAAAGAGATAATACATCACTAAGTTTAAGGACACGGGCCCCCAAACCAAGGATCTCAACTCATACAACCACATGCAAGGACACACAAAACAAAGACAAAAGACTAAATCTTACTAAGGTTCCAAGTCAACTAGTTGGAGAGACCTTGATAAACCAAATGTCTCAACCACTAGTATCATGCTCTAAAAGCTATTGCAAGAGCACCAGTGGTCACATGGAAAGGGCAAGAGCACACACTAAAGAAAAGACAAAACTCCATGGTTTAACACACTAGAAAAGCTATGAGAACATGGAGAGAAGAGAGAGTTAGAGACCGTGAATCCAATAGTATAACAAGTTGCATTATGCTAGGTGATCCATGGAAGAAAAGAAGAGGATGAAAGAGTAGAAAGGCTAGCAAGTTGTTTTGTGCTAGTTCCACTCATCCCAAGAAGAGAGCATCACACAAATGTGGAATCAAGGATCTAGCAAGTTGTGTTATGCTAGTCAACTCTAACTTGAAAATGAAATGGAATAATTCAAATACTCTATAAATATGTGTTATGATAGTTCACCTTATCCAAGGATAACCAAGTAAAACATTGTTCACAAGGAAATTCACCAAAGAGGATAAGTCCTAAAGAAAGCATTGTCTCTAAAGGGATCTGCTAAATGAAGTTCCAAGGAAAGTATTATCTCCAAGGAAAATTCAAATCAATACACAGAGACACAAAAGGATGAAATTGATAGTCTACCAAGCTATGTTATGCTATTAAACCCATAAAAAGGGATAACAAAATGAAGCATTGTCCACAAGGAAATCTGCCATAAGAGGATCAGTCATAAGGAAAGTATTGTATCCAAAGGGATCCATTGAAAAAGGAGATTAAGCCTAAGTAAAGCATTTTTTCCAAAGTAATCCAATGAATAATGCACAAGGAGGTCACATATATGCCCCTTCCTTAAGATGGAAACATAATACTATGACGACATCTTAAGGAAAAGAGAACAAGGATACCCACTTATAACAATAAGGACATATCCTTAGAACAACAATATATGCATAACCCTTAGAAAAGAGGCAAAACTCTTGTTGGCCTAGGAAAATATAATTGAGAAAGGATATCTTACAAGTGGAAAGGGAACCTTGGAAGGAAGAAATCTTTGTCACAAGACATCTACCCCCAAGGGGATTTCTTGAACAAAGATAGCATCTCCAAGACAAAGAGAGGGAAGAGAACAATAATTCACCATTTTAGCCCCCTATTGTTAGGTGAAAATGGATTGTTGAGGAAGGATGACACACTTGAAGCCCCAAAGTAAGGGAATTTGTGTATGATATACATGCTCTTTCAAGTAAGGAAATGGTTGTAAACAAGGATGTAAATCTCCTGAAAAAAAAATTCTCATCTGAAACAAACAATTCCATGCAAGAAAGGATATGATGTGCCAAAAAAAATACCGCATAACTGAGAGAAAGTGGATCCTTAGAAAGGAACAAAATATTGAGAAATGAAATCCCCCCAAGGGTGAAGGCAAGACAAAACATAACACATTATATACCCGAAGTGATACATATTTTCTAATAGATATGTGCTTTTAAGCAAGGAAAAGGTTGTAAACAAGGATGTAACTCTCCAAAAAAAGAGAAGATCTGTTGTGGGTCCACAATACACACCCCATTTTTTTGGTCCTCGAACCATGGGGACCCCCTTCTTTTGTCTTTTTGTCCTTATTGTGTATGCCCCCTTCTCGGTCCCCAGCAAGTCAGTCTCATTGAAGGATTGCCAACTTATTAAACAAAGAGAAGACACCTTTTTTGACCTTTCGACCCTTTCGACCTTTCGGAGGACCAAAGTCCCTGAAAGGCCAAAATTCATCCCTTTCAGTGTTTTGGTCTCTGAAAACACCAAAAGGATGAAGATGTCTACCTCTAGAATTTCATTGTTTCAGACACTGAAAGCGCTGATGTACCACCTGTGGGTTATAAATTGGCCAAAAGGCCCTAATTTAGTCACTTCACTTTCTTTCATCTCCAGCATCTCAAGAGCTCATGACTTTGAAAATTTTGCCCTTGTTCCTTGTGACTGATCACCTCGTGCCTTCGAGATTTGTTGTGTCTTCCTCCTCCGCTCCTAGCTCATTTGAGGTAGGTTCCTTCCTCACTGGTTAGTGTTTTCTTTCTCTTCTTGGTTTAGGTTAGGTTTTTTGCACCTGGTGCTTGTCCAACCCAGTTCGTGCTGACTTCCCCTCCCCTAGTCTCCTAGGGCCTTTTGCGCACCTTCAACTCGGTGAGGGAGTCCCTCCTTGTCAGGTCGTGTTGGGTCTTTCCTATTTTCTAGGTTAGGGTTTTTTTTATTTTTCAATCGTGACCCTTGTCATAGGTTTTCAGCCTCTGAAAGGCCAAAAACTATGTTTGGTCTATCACCCAAGTGTCCCTCGGAGGTTCGGCCTTTTGGTATTTTAGACCTTTGAAAGGTCCGAAATGCCAACAAGTCTGAATCACCAAAAGTGTTGGATTTCAGACCTTTAGAGTCCGTGACCCATTTCAGACTTTCGACATCCACAGAAAATTTTGGGCTTTCACATGCTGAAAGTTCTAACAAAGCTTGCTTGTCAACGATTGCCTTTTTCACACTTTCAGCCTTTTCGGACTCCAAACCAATTTTCAGCGCCCGAAACCCCGAAAGGGCCGAAAGTGTGAAATCTGCATTTCTGGCTACTTAGAGAGTTGTTTACCTCTTTTTTCTTAGATTAATCAGTTTTCTTTTAGTTTCCTCTTCAATAAGATACTGATACTTGCAATCTCCTTGAAGGGATGCCTGAACAAAAGACAACATATCTGATAAAATACCAATACAAGGGAAATCCCCCAGCTTCAAAGGTTGGGAACAAACACATTGAAATCACCAACACTAACATCAGGAATGTAGACTGGGATCATTTTTTGGTACAATGCTGCTAGCCAGCAGGGAGATTCAAGGACTGCACTACACTAGTCCTATTTGGCTTGCTGAATGCAACAGCCCACCTTGTAGCTGTCTCATCATCGGAGCTGATTATAACCCTGGCCAATCATTACAACTCAGATGAAAGAGTAGTCTGAAATATAGAGGGACAGGTGGTACTCGACATAAGGCTAGATATCATAGAGGATATCTTCCACCTCCATGAAGGCATAGATGAGTTTTATAACTTCTAAATTGGAAAGGGGCTCTAGTGGTTCAAAAAAAAAGAAAAGGAAGCTATGAAATTGTAAATAATGACTACCTCAAGCAACCTCTCCCGAAAAAGAAGTTGGATAAGATAGATCTCTGACAGGTACTTAAAAGATAATACCCAGGTGGCTGTAACATTGTTAAGCCGAGTTTATGGACTACCTCAGTCCATCCAACTCAAACTCTGGATGATCTTACTAATAGAAAGGATCAGAGGCCGTAAAGAAAGGTTTGACTGGGGTTCCATCATCAGTGCTAAGTTGGATGAGAAATTGACTGCAATAAAGCACAACCCCAAGTTCTATATGAGCACCTACATAGTGTACCTATTGGCAGCACGAGCAAACTACCCAAGTCTTAAAAAGAGGGGAAGCATAAATGATCCAAATGCTTGGCCCCACATTGTATACCCATAGTTAATGAAGCAGAAAAATATGCCAGAGGATTTCCCTGATTACAAGATAGTCAACGATGCTTTCATATTTGTGGTCATCTGATCCATTGAGGGTGATTTTGCAAAAAGGATGTCAGAAGAGGCATCTGCCAAGGTAAGGGCCATCATGGCCTATTATATACAGTTTAAAACATTTACTTACATTCGGGTAGCAGGATCGACCTTAAAACCAAAGAAGCTACCCAGGTATCTGTCTGACTAGATAATCATTTTGGAGATGGCCAGGCAGCTTGCAGATGCCTACAAGCATATAAAGAACAAGAAGAAGCATTGTTGGAATTTTCCTATCTCACTAGGCCCATATACCCTACAAGATATGAAGGTCTATAAATCCTTGGCCTTCGAATGGGATGACTACCCCCTACAACTTTACAAGATAGTACAGGCTCGCTTTGACCCCATAGGCACATACAACCATATTATTAGCAAGTTCTACATTCATGAACCAAGCTTTGAAGATCACTAGATGAACTATATAGATGACCATGATGTCAGAATCTGGGATTATTGCAGAATGTCACTTGCCTTGGCAAAGGAAGTCTTGAAGACCCCACTTCCCCTAAAAGTTAGGGAGTATGATTCGAATGAGATCCTAGGAGACATTTATACAAATGACAAGATATATGACAGACCCATCATGAACGCGAAGATTGATAAAGATGAAAATGATGATATTGATTTTCAGGCAAGGCATGTGATGAGAACAACAGAGCAATGGATTAAGAGGCCCTACAAGATGAGCCCAATACCTGTGAAAAAATTGATGGATCCACCTAAGAAAGTAGATAAATAGCGAGGGGAGAAGTCTACCATCCCCAAGTATAAAAATGCACTGCCTCAGAAGCCAAGGACGGTATATGGTCATGAACGACCAGTGGAATATGGTTCTAATCCAAGGCATAAAAAGACAAGGATGACATGGAAGATAGACCCTCCAGTAGGGGTATCATAGGCTCCAACAAATTAAGGTTTGTCCACCTCTAGCCAATCTCCTCTGACCACTGAGAAGGGGAAGAAAACATATAAGAGGAAGAGAAATTTTGTATATCCACGACTGGAAACCATGCAGGAGGCTCCAAAAGAAGAAGAAGAAGAAGAGGCACATCTAACCAGGAGGACTAGGTCCCAGAGAAGGAAGGATAAAGAGACTACCAGGAAACATCAAGATGACCCAAAAGAACAAGATAATCCCTTGGATGCCTTAGGGTCAAATGAGTTCTAAATGTCTGACTTTGAAGATCTGGAAGGCTTTTCAGATCAAGGGCATGATACACCAGGGTATGATATGGGAGATCCATCCCTTTTTTAACCTCAAGTGACCCTCACTCCACCTCTAGTCTGGTTCACATATCCCCCAGTAAATGTGTCTACTACAGAGGTAAGCTCCAGTTCGGCCCAAGGGCCTAAGACCCAAGATGCGGAGGTAGCGCAGAACATAGCAACAAACAAGGTTGTACGAGGAAGTTTTGTTTCTACTCCACCACCTCACAATCCTACTACACCAATTTTTGTCCTACCTATGATTCCTACTCCACCACCATTGTTCCCAACTCCAACACCGACTCCGCCCCCTTCTACTTCTACTCCCCTATCTCCCATTCGAGTCCCGACTCCAACACCTACTCCACCACCATCATTCCCTTTGCCTTGCTCCACCCCGACCCCCCAAAGGATAGTGAGTGCAGAAGATGTATCACCCTTCAAGACCATGTTGGAGGCCATGACTGGTCTTAATCTAGAAATATCAATAAATTCATTAGAGGAGGAAGGCCAGGACAAAGAAAGAGAAGGTAGAGTAGCTAAAGAGGATAAGGCCGAAGAAGAAAGGGGAGAAGGAGAAATACAAGGGGAAGGAATAGATGAAGGATAAGATGAACAAGGAAAGGTGTAGGAGAAAGAGTCAGGGGAAGGAGTGGCCCCAGAATCCCAAAACTTAGCTCCTATCCTTCATGGCGCCCCATATGACCCAATGACTGCATCTGGTAAACCTACTTGGTTTACCTAAGAAATCTAGCTTAAAAGGAGGACTTATACAAATGAGATAGAAGGGCAAGAGACAAGTGTGGCATCTGTAGGGCAAGATTTCCACCAAATAGAAATCAGTGTTCCCACAAGGACAGTGTCCTATGTCACTCAAGACTCTAGGGGTCACTGGAAGGCATAGATAGCAATCCCTCATACAAGCACTTCTCAAACATCAGCTACTTCAGAAGATTACACATTCAAGGAGGTGGACTTGGGCAAACCTACTAGAGAAGGGAGTAAGACATTGGCAGCCTTAGGGCTTAAGAACGCTCTAGGGTTCATGAGCAAGGATGAGGAAACCATAAAATCATTGTCAGGACAGAATGAAGCCTTGAAAAGGTACATTCATAAGGTAGTGGTCCCATTGACCCAAACTGCCCGGAGGCTTCATTACAATCCATGTTAGACAAAAGGGATACACCAAATTTACCAGCAGGCTTAACCCCTTCATTCATCCAAGCAAGTGGAGATTGGAGGAATGACTTCAAGCAATATGGAGAGAAAGCTATCAGGTTGGTATTCAGGCCAAATAGAACTATCTTGGTTGAAACTAATTTGTTGATTGATCTGGTGGAGAATGAGGGTGGTTTGGATTCTAAAATAAGTAAATGACAAGCCACTTTCTGAGACTTGGAAGTGATCCAGAAACAACATTTCCAAATTCTAGTCAAAATATATGAGGGAGAGGAACTAGACAACTTTAAGGCATGGATCAAGTGAATAGCCAGGAAAATCAAGGTCTACAAAAAGTATCTGGACTCCATAATAGGAAAGCGCGAGGAAGTCATAGAATGGATAAAAGAGATGGATGTCTTTTTTATAGGGATTGGCCTCAACTTATATATGGACCAAGACAAACTTACCCTACGACCGTCGAAGGAAGTGGTTCAGAAATTTAGGGATATTCTAGCAGGTGTTAGCACCAAGGAGGCCTTACACCAAATGTTCTATTTGAAAGAAGAAATGCAGAGAATGTCCAAACGTGAATAAGAGATTAAGTTCTTCACTTCTGAGTTGATTGTCTTCAGAGAGGAGCAAGAATGAAGGGTTACCAAGGTGAAGAGAAAAGAGATCAATTATGAAGAGGTCCAAGAGATAGTGCATAGGCTCATGGAAGCCCATCCAGAGGTCTTTCTTGACTAAAACCACAAATTCCCCTCAACGAGTTGGTAGGACAATTTTCACACTTAGCCAATTTTCTCCCAAAGCTAAGTTTCGCCTTTCGACCTTTTGACCCTCTAGTTTTTTGGCCTTTCGGCCTTCCAAGTTCTTCGGCCCTTTTTTCCTCCCAAATATTTTGGCCTTTCGGCCCCTGAAAATTCTGAACTGTAGACTCCTCTGAATTTTTGGTTTTAACACTTGAGAAGTTTTAGGGCACTAAAAGTTTCGGAGTAGAGGTCAGGGTCCAAAAATATGGGTGTTTCCAGCGAGATCACATTTTTGCACACCATTTGAACTCCAAATCAGATTCATGGTTAACTTGAGTTTTTTTTGGAGGGACTAAGGCTTCCTTATCAGTCCCCACTACCAGAGGATCCTCCAGATGAACATTCCAAGAAGAACTCCAAGAATCAAGAAGAAGACTCCAAGTTCTCAAAAGGAACCCACCTTCTTTTCTCTTTCTCTTCTTGGCAAGTTTGACCCTCCTTGCATGGGAAAACTGATTGTAAATGGATTTAAGAATCCATGCAAGATATCTAGTATCAGTTAATAGTAGTTTCCTTTCAGCAAAGTTTTAGTTTTAGCTTATGTTCATTAATTTAGACTCTCTGATGCCCTAATTTCAAAATTTAGAGTTGTAGATCAGAAACTCTATATATTGTAATCACAAATCAATGTAAAAGGTTGAATTATTAATTCAATAAAGATTTACATTTGGTGCTTCATTCATGATGTGTGAATTGCTACTACCTATGAGATATTATTGAATGTATGCTTGCATTATTCATTATTTTCAAAGAGCCTCTTGTTTATTGTGCTTCAAATTTGCTTTTCTTTAGTTGGAGTTTGATGTTGTTTGCTTACCTTGATGTGATGAATGCATGGAAGAGATCATCTTTGGGCTTAATGATAAATCTGTCTCGTGGGTGCACACATCTTGGTGGCTTTTCTATTTGATCAATTTTTAATATCTTACACGGGTGGATATATCTTCTCTCTAAAACGCTTACATCTGTGGGGTAGTGAATTGTGACTTTTTTTAATTTATGCTTCGTGGGTTTGTTCCAAATCTCCCCATCATTCAATTCGCAAGGAAGGGTTCACAACGGTTTATGTTCGTAGGTTTCCATTTTCAGCCTTTTTTTTTCATTTCTCGTTACTCTATTCTCTATTACATTCTATTTTCAATTCTGAAAGTCAATATCTTGGAAAAATACAAAATTACATTTTATTTACAACACCCACATACATTAAAATGGAAAATACCAAAAAGAACTAAAGTGTTTTGTAGTTTGATGTCTTGAACATACCAGCAAAGGCCTCCTTGTGAACATTCACATTTATCTTCAACTGAGTAACCAAGCAGGTTGTGACCCGACCCCGGAGAACCTTGGGAATACCCTCATTATTCTTTCAAGAGAGGAAATCGAATCTCGAGATCCTAGCAAATAGGCTTGTGTCAAAACAACGCTCAACAGAAGTGGTGCTAGAAGGAGGGAAGAGGCAAGACTGAAAAGCTGGATAACATTGGATCTTTCTCTCTAGAGAGATTTGAGCGAGTGCTTAGATCATCTCTGAAGAAGAAAGGAAAGTTCCTTGAGCTCGCTCACCATAGTAGAGCTCGTAGTGACAAAGGAAAGACCAAAGAGAAATCTTCTCACCACCTTACCGAGTCCCAGAATCCTCTTGGACAACAATCACATATCGCTGCCTTGAATGTCATCACAGCCATAGACCAAAATGAGAACGTGCAAAATCATAATTTGCAACAACCTCGTCCAATGGCCTTTTTTGCCAATGCAACAACCTCACCTTTAAGTTTTGTTGGACAACTCCATGAGTTACCCAAGAATCCGGAGAAGTTTTGCACATGATTCATATATGGAAAATTGAGGACAACAAAAGAGCACATTCGCGCCTTCAAAGAAATTTATAACCGTAGCGTGATTGCGCACCAAAGATGTTGTTTGTCGTCTATTCCCATACACTTTGGGAGAGTTTGCATACAATTGGTACCTGAACTTGCCACGAGGGTCTATCTCTGTGTGGAACAAATTTGAAACCAAATTCCTCAATCAATTCAAGTTGTATGCGGACCCCACTATGACTCATCACCAGTTCAATACAATGAGGAAAGATCCTAAGGAGCCCATCGCTATGTTTAACCATTATTTTCACAAAATGCATCAAAAGCTCGAAGCACCTTACACCATACCAGATGAGGCAGTCATTCAAGTTTACCTCAAAGCTTTGGACCCTTTCACCTTAATCTTTGTAAGAAGACTTCCCTCAGCACAAGAAGGAAGCTATACAGCAGTGACCCATGAGTAACCTTGTTGTCCCACATCCATTTTCAATGAGTAATAAAGCTTCGGCCACTCACACACCTATGTTGAATCCCATTCCAACGCAGCCATTCACAGCTGTACCCCTATCTATTACTTATCCAGGTTACGAAGCTCATAAAACAAGGTTCATAGAGCAGAGAATTATACCCCAAGCGGAGCCTGATACTCTCATGGCCTCTGAGCTGGATGCCGTGAAGAAGACCTTATCACAACTCACCAACGATCTCACCCATATGAAGTTAAATCCATCCCAAAACCAAGGTGGATACCAACGAACACCTACTGGTTCAAATACATATCCTCAGAGTCTGAGCCAAAATTTCAATACATACTACAACAACAACACGCAAGAGAAACACTTTGGGCAGTGAAGACCAAACAGGCCATGGAATACCAGACCTAATAATGGCAGCATCCTAGCAGACAACACCAACACCTATGAGGTTTCAGAGGCTAATTTTGTCAGGGTTCTTCCACGCCAAGGCAATGATGGATACGGAAACAGTTCCCATGATCACTATATCTAGAATCCAGAGGAGCCCCCAGTGCAATTTAATGCCATGATGTTCAATTCATATGAGTTTGGGAAGGAGGGAGGCTTCGATGCCTCTACGGAAGAAGATGAGTTTGTGTTCCCCTTCCAAAGGGAGAATGAGCCTGAATACTCTGAAGTACATGCTTTCCAGAATGATAAAAAAAACTCATACAACCTTTGGAGCAGAAAGGAACCCCTCACCGATGGTATACCTCCAGGCAAACAATCAACCCCACCGGATCTCCAGGCTAGTAACAACCCCATGCCTCCTAAAAGTCTGAATACTCCCACACCCCTACATCAAGCACATATGGTGGCTACAGAGGTGTGGCCTGGTTAAGTGACAAGTATAGCGCGGTTGATGAACTAAAGAAAACTAAAGCAGACATATCTATGTTTGAATTACTGCAAGGTTTCCCATCCCAGAAGGAGGCCCTTTTAAAATCTTTGGACCATTCAAAGCTCAGTCCATCAACCAGTAGTACGAGGACACCTATGTCCAATATACACATAGGTGAGGCTTTCCCCGCAATGTACAAAGATAGGATGGAGGTCCCACCTTTCTTACTCAGTTTACGAATGTTTGGAAAGAACCTACACAATTTCCTGATTGATTCGGGAGCTTCGTGCAACGTCATGCCCCTATCCATTTGCCAAAATTTGGGAATGATGCCCCAAATAAAAAACCAAATGGTCATAAAACTGGATAAGACCGAGGTCAAAGTGATTGGTGTGCTCAAAGATGTCCACATTCAATTGGTGACAGATCCCAGGATACAAGAACACATAGACTGTAAGGAAACTTAGGTGCGGAAACAGCTTCCTATGCTAATCTCTATAGGAAAGTATTGTGCAAATTCTTTTAAATCCTTACAATTTCAGATTCGTTAACTACTTTAACAAAGATATTGCAACCACATACCATGCATACAGAAAATAGAGAATGACACAATGATATACCCTGGGGAAAACCTTTCGGTAAAAAACCCCAACACTCCAAAACCTGCACAATGTATTCATCAAAAACTATTACAGCTTACAATACACTTGCAATGCAAGTTCTTTCAGAAGATTTCAAAACCCTTGAAGACAAATCACGGTAGCATAAAACGTTCCAACAATACACTCGCATCGCTTATCTTCGCAACCCTAAAAAACGCTTATATCATGCGCTTCACTTTTTAGGGCTACTCCTAATGATAACTGTATTAGGGTTTTTACCATTCTCCGAGAAAATAGGAAACCCAAAAAAATTTTCGGGCCGATGCCCCGAACCCCACGATTGGGGAAGAGTGTACAGTACTCACATTTATCAGTTGCCACATGTCTTCACCTGT
>MU228145.1:1095436-1139253 GCA_018584345.1 Thuja plicata | reverse complement strand
TTAGCCATGATCTCCTTACACACAATTCAAGATGCCGACACATCAACATTATTTGCAAGAAATACATTTTACAAAACAAATAATAAGAATAGGAATTATCCAAGGTTGAGACACCTTATTCCTAACATAGACATACATATTGTAGACATACCTGAAACTTATGGGATGTTGTTAAGTTGAGAATGGACCAAGTGCTTAAGAGGGTGGCTCTCCACGGATTTTACCCAGCTATGGCTACCATGGAGAGGCTTTAACAACCAAATAAAGATAGATGCATAGCCTAAACTGAAAAGGATGATCACTAAATACAATGCCCCGAATGAAGTCCTATTCACTCAGACCGATTTGGGCACTTATTGGATAGACAACATCCTCATGTTCCAAATCTGAGAAGACGAAGAGTCAGACCATAGTCCCATCTAAGGTCTCCTGGAGTTAAATATTGGTGATGACATCTTCCAAAGTTTCATCAACAACATGACAGCTAGTTTACGACATCTGGGTCAAGATGCAGACCCTAATATCTTGTTACTACCAGTGTACTGCCGACTACACCGGGCTAGCCACTTAGAGTTCACATGCCCCAGTTCCCAAGAAGCATTATCACGGGTGTTGGCTCATATTTCCCTACTGAGTAAGCTGTCAGAAACACCGATAATAAAAGAGGATATCCTCAAGATCAAAGACAAGAGTAACACCTTGCCAGAGACAGACAACCCAGTCGATATAATCACTCCAAATCAAAACTGGGACAGTGGATTAGACTCCAATGACAGAAGTCCTTCCCTAAATGTACTTAGTGACTGGAGTACCTCGGATGACAAAGCGTGCCCCCTTTACAAAGAAGTAAAAGAAGACATAGGTGGTGAAGGTACTGAATTCCTCGAATCCGGACATACCCAAAATCTAGGAGAATTAACTTCTTCTGACAGTGATGGAGAGAGAAGGCGAAAACTGAAGACCAAGGACATTCCCAGGAAGAAACCCACCAAGTCAAGCCCTACTAAGCAACCCCAGATATGGAAACTGCACTTTGATGGTTCCAAGTGTAAACAAGGAGCAGGTGCGGGAATCAAACTGATAAACCTGAGAGGTAAGTCTTTCTATGCCGCTTACAGGTTACAATTTATGTGCACTAACAATGTTGCAGAGTATGAAGCGCTGGTCTGTGGACTTCTCCTACCCCATGAAAAGGGAATAGAAATCCTGACGGTGGAAGGGGACTCACAATTTCTCATCAAGCAAATTCGTAGTCAGTATACTTGCAACGATAAGAGGCTCTCGGCTTACCAAAATAGAGCATGGGACCTGATCAACAACTGTGAAGCTTTCAACATCAAAACCATCCCAAGGAGAAAAAATGTTGTTACCAATGCCCTAGTCGTATCACCAGTTCATTACATCCAATGGAGAAATCCAGGCTAAATAAATTCTCAGTTGAACTTGTCACAACCCCGACCATTCCAAACAACGTCACTAATTTTCAAGTCTTCCAAGATGATCAACATGTCTCAGAGTTTATCATGTGTGCCGATGTTCGAGAAACAGATCATAGACGAGGAGAAGGAAAGTGAAGAATCAATTAAACCCAAAGACCCTGATGATCAAGGCATCATAAATCTAAGGACCAACGCCATACCCAAAGGAATGGTAGAACTAGAGAGGATTTTTGACAATGACAAGACTGTAGTAAGGAGGCGCCTGGACGTAACACCTAATGGTAAAGAATGTGATACATACAACCTTGGCACATGAGAATAACCAAGAGAGGTCCACATCAGGAAGGTGGGAACCAAAGAAGAAAAGGAGAGAATGGTACAACTCCTCATTGAATACTGGGATGTCATAGCCTGGAGCTATAAAGAACTGAAAACATATGACACCTCGATCATAGTACACAACATCCCTCTAAAACTAGACTCCAAGCCTTTTAGACAATGACAAAGACCCGTGAACCCTACTATGGAGCCCTTGATCCAAAAGGAAGTCCAAAAGTTGCTTGATGCCAGAATCATCTTCCCAAACCGACATTCTACTTGGGTTGCAAACCTGGTACCCGTGAGAAAGAAAAATGGAGAGATCACATTATAAGTAGAATTTCAGAACCTTAACAAATCCTCTCAAAAAGATAATTATCAACTCCCATCTCTCAACGAAGTGTTACAAAATGTCAATGGGTCTCAAATGATGTCATTTCTGGATGGTTACTCTGGTTATAACCAGGTGATGGTGCAGTAAGAGGACAGGCTGAAAATGATATTCACAACTAAATGGGGAACCTTCGCCTACCGCCGGATGCCTTTCAGACTGATTAAGGTCGGGGCCACTTTTCAGAGGGAAATGGACATAGCTTTCAAGGGACTAGTTGGGAGGTGTATTATCATCTACATGGATGATCTCACAGTTTTCTCAAAATAAAGAGCTGACCATGTAAATGATCTCAAAAAATGCCTTCAAAGATGCAGGGAATTTGGGATTTCCCTCAATCCCAATAAATGCGTGTTTGGGGTAACTGAAGGCAAGCTCTTGGGACATATCATCTCCAAAAAGGGGATAGCCATAGACCCTGAGAGGGTAGAGGCCATTCTAAAGTTGACAACCTCAGGGATTGGCACACGCAACTGAAATACGCTTTGTGGACTGATCATGTAAGGATCAAGAATGCCCTGGAGACGTCCCCATACCAACTGGTCTATGGCCTGCAACCGGTCTTCCCTATGAACTTAAAAATTCCAATTTTGAGATTCATGGACCAATGTGTGGGAGGGGAAGATTGAGTACAAGTCAGGCTCATGAATCTCCTTAACCTAGAGGAGAAACGAACATTGGCCCTTGAGCATGTATCAAAGCATCAAACCGTAGT
This sequence comes from Thuja plicata, assembly GCA_018584345.1. NCBI lineage: Eukaryota > Viridiplantae > Streptophyta > Pinopsida > Cupressales > Cupressaceae > Thuja > Thuja plicata. Next base: position 1,136,390 of record MU228145.1, on the reverse strand, counting down.
CAAGAGATGGTTTGACAAAGGAGCTACCATTAAAGCCTTTAGGATCTCTAACCTTGTCCTCATGTGGGATAAGGCAAAAGAAAAGTCGGATAGCCACACCAAGTTCCAAATATTGTGGACAAGCCCTTACCAGATATCAGAGATCCTTGGGGAAAACACTTTTAGGATCAACACATTGAAGGGAGAGTTGATCCCATTGCCAGTCAATGGGCAATTCCTCAAACATTACTTTGGATACTAAACAGGACTGCCTTCCGTCCCTTTTACCATATTCCCTTTTGCTTTCTTTTTTTTTTTTTTTCTTTTTTCATTTTCGTCGTCCTCGTCGTCAGTCCTTTCTTCCACTCGTGGTTGCCTTTTTTCCTTTTTGTCGAGGCTCAGTTTGTTGTTTTGGGTCAGTGTGTTGTGGGTCCATTCCAATGTAGTCCGTAAATTGGAGCAAAAGTATTTCTTAGTCAAATCCTCCAAGGGGACGTACAATGCAAAGAACACTCCAAAAGACGAAGTGGTGACAATTATCGTTGACAGACAAGAAGAAGTTCAAAACTCGGTCATCCTGATCACAAAACACACTAGGAGATGACACTCAAGAGCGTTGGTTCCTTAAGCATTTGTCAGTTGTGACCAGCTTTAATGTGTAGATTAAGGTACCCACTGATCCCATAACCCAAGTCTAAATAAATTTAAAGGCAATAACAAAAATAAAGAAATAGCTAAAGAGAGAGCTAAAAGAAGCACATGAAAAGAAAAGTGTCCCAAAGAGGTCACAAGTGTGAGATCCGAGTGGCACAACCTAATCGTTGCTCAAATCCAATCAAATACAAAAATTACTATTATGGACCTGAACACATGGATTACACGAACATCTGGGGCTTGATACATTTCAAAAGCACACAGAAGACATAAAATGACTGTCCAAAAGACAAAACTCTCAAAGCAAGAAAGCTACATCCTAGCAGACAGAACAGACTTGGGTGAATATGACAACCTCTACCAGGGCTATGAACGCTCAACTAACAGTAGAGAAAGGTTATACTTGGGATTTGGGGAAAAATTTACCGGGGTTATGAACGCTTGACTGGCAGCAAAGCTCTTTCTGGGAAACCCTGGTCTACTTGGCAAAAGTTGGGAGCAACTAGCGAACGTTCCGGTTACCACAGTCAAAGGTCAAGAAATGAATACACGTGAACACACACTGGGAAACCAATGGAAAGCCTTGGATTGGAAGTCATTGAAGGATTGTCGACACCAACACCTCTTGGTTTTGTTCTTTTGTAAAGACTACGACCCAGAAAAGTATTGATGATGAAGAAATGCCTTGGTCATTACTCCTTTTGTCGGGGCTATTTGTTGTGGGTCCACAACACACACCCCATATTTTATGGTCCCCAGACCATGGGGACCCCCTTCTTTTGTCTTTTTGGCCTTCTCGCGTCTGTCCCCTTCTCGGTCCCTAGTAGGTCAGTCTCATTGAAGGATTGTCAGCTTATTAAACAAAGAGAAGACACATTTTTCGACCTTTTAGAGGAAGAAAGTCCTCGAAATACTGAAATGGCCGAAAGGCCAAAATTTGGCCCTTTTGGTGTTTCGATCTCTGAAAACACCAAAAGGTTGAAGATGTCTACCACCAGACTTTCGGTGTTTCAGACACCGAAAGCGATGACATACCACCTACAGGTTATAAATTGGCCAAAAGCCCCTAATTCAGTCACTTCTCTTTCTTTCATCTCTGACATCTCGAGAGCTCGTGACTTTGAATATTTTTCCCTCGCTCCTTGTGATTGATTGCCCCGCGCCTTCGAGCTTTGTTGTTTCTTCCTCCTTCGCTCCTAGCTCATTCAAGGTAGGTTCCTTCCTCACTGCTTAGCGTTTTCTTTCTCTTCTTGGTTTAGGTTAGGGTTTTTTTGCACCTGGTGCTTGTCCAGCCCAGTTTGTCCTGACTTCCCCTCCCCCATGGTCTCCTAGGGCCTTTTGGGCGCCTTCAAACTCGACAGGGGAGTCCCTCCTTGTCGGGTCAAGTCGGGTCTTTCCTATTTTCTAGGTTACGGTTTTTTCGATTTTCTGGTCATGACCCTTGTCATAGGTATTCGGCCTCCGAAAGGCCCAAAACCATGTTTGGTCTGTCACCCAAGTGTCCCTTGGAGGTTCAGCCTTTTCGACATTTTGGACCTTCGAAAGGTCAGAAATGCCGACAAGTCTGAATCACCAGAAGTGTTGGATTTCAGACTTTCAGAGTTTGTGACCCATTTCAAACTTTCGGCGTCCACATAAAATTTTGGGATTTCGCATGCCGAAAGGTCCGACAAAGCTTTCTCATCAATGATTGCCTTTTTTCACACTTTCGGCCTTTTCGGACTCTAAACCAATTTTTGGCTCCCGAAACCCTGAAAGGGCCGAAAGTGCAAAATTTGCATTTCTGGCTACTTAGAGAGCTCTTTACCTTTGTTTTCTTAGATTAATCAATTTTCTTTTAGTTTCCTCTTTAATAAGATATTGATACTTGCATTCTCCTTGTAGGGATGCCTGAACAAAAGACATCTCCGATGAAATACCAATACAAGGGGAATCCCCCAGCTTCAAAGGTCAGGAACAAATACATTGAAATCACCGACACTAACATCGGGAATGTAGACTGGGATAAGTTCTTGGTACAATGCTCCCAGCCAACAGGGAGATCCAAGGAATGCACTACACTAGTCCTATCTGGCTTGGTGAATGCAACAACCCACCCTGTAGCTGTCTCATCATCAGAGCTGATTATAACAATGGCCAATCATTATAACTCAGATTAAAGAGTAGTCCAAAATACGGAGGGACAAGTGGCACTCGACATAAGGCCAGATATCATAGAGGAGGTCTTCCACCCCCATGAAGGTATAGACGAGTTTTATAACTTCTACATTGGAAAGGGGCTCTAGTGGTTCAAAAACAAAGAAAAGGAAGCCTATGAAATTGTAAATATGACTACCTTAAGAAACCTCTCCCAAAAAATAAGTTGGATAAGATAGACCTTCGACAGGGATACTTAAAAGATGATATCCAGGTGGATGTAACATTGATAAGCTGAGTTTATGGACTACCTCAGTCCATCCAGCTCGAACCCTGGATGATCTTACTAATAGAAAGGATCAGAGGTCGTAAAGCAAGGTTCGATTGGGGTTCCATCATCAGTGATAAGTTGGATGAGCAATTGACTGCAATAAAGCATAACCCCAAGTTCTATATGAGCACCTACATAGTGTACCTATTGGCAGCACATGCATACTGCCCAGGACTTACCAAGAGGGGAAGCATAAATGATCCAAATGCTTGGCCCCACATTGTATACCCACGGTTAATGAAGAGGGAAAATATGCCAAAGGATTGTCCTGATTATAGGATAGTCAATGATGCTTTCATAATTGTGGTCATCTAATCCATTGAGGGTGATTTTGCAAAAAGGATGTCAGAAGAGGCAATTGCCAAGGTAAGGGCCATCGGGGCCTATTATATACAATTTAAAACATTTACTTACATCCAAGTAGCAGGATCGACCTTAAAACCAAAGAAGCTACCCAGGTATCCGTCTGACTGGATAATCATTTTGGAGTTGGCCAGGCAGCTTGGAGATGCCTATGAGCATATAAAGCACAAGAAGAAGCATTGTTGGGTTTTTCCTATCTCACTGGGCCCATATACCCTACAATATATGAAGGTGTATAAATCCTTGGCCTTCGAATGGGATGACTTCCCCCTACAACTTTACAAGATAGTACGGGCTTGCTTCAACCCCATAGGCACGTACAACTATATTATTGGCAAGTTCTACATTCACGAACCAAGCTTAGAAGATCACTGGATGAATTGTATAGATGACCATGAGGTTAAAATCTGGGATTATTGCAGAATGTCTCTTGCCTTGGCAAAGGAATTCTTGAAGACCCCAATTCCCCTAAAATTTTGGGAGTATGATTCGGATGAGGTCCTAGAAGCTATTTATACAAATGACAAGATATATGACAGGCCCATCATGAACACATAGATTGATAAAGATAAAAATGATAATATTAATTTATGGGAAAGGCATGTGATGAGAACAACAGAGCAATTGATTAAGAGGCCCTACAAGATGATCCCAATACCCATGAAAATATTGATGGAGCCACCTAAGAAAGTAGATAAATAGTGAGGGGAGAATTCTACCATCCCCAAGTATAAAAAGGCACCGCCTCAGAAGCTAAGGATGGTATATGGTCATGGATGACCAGTGGAATATGGTTCTAATCCAAGGCATAAAAATACAAGGATGAAAGGGCAGATAGAATCTCCAGTAGGGGTATCATAGGCTCCAACAAATGAAGGTCCATCCACCTCTGGCCAATCTCCTCTAACCACTGAGAAGGGAAAGAAAACATATAAGAGGAAGAGAACCTCTGTATCTCAATGACTGGAAACTGTGCAGGAGGATCTAGAAGAAGAAGAAGAAGAAGAGGCACATCTAACCAGGAGGACTAGGTCCAAGAGAAGGAAGGAGAAAGAGACTACCGGGAAACATCAAGAGGACCCAAAAGAACAAGATAATCCTTGGATGCCTTAGGGTTAGATGAGTTCCAAATGCATGACTTTGAAGGTCTGGAAGGATTTTCAGATCAAAGGCAAGATACACTAGGGTATGATACGAGAGCTCCATCCCTTTTTCAACCCCAAGTGACCCTCACTCCACCTCCAGTCCAGTTCACCTATCCCTCAGTAAATGTGTCTACTACAGAGGTAAGCTCCAGTTCGGCCCAAGGCCATGAGACCCAAGATGCGAAGGTAGTGCAGAACATAGCAGCAGACAAGGTTGTAGGAGAAAGTTTTGTTTCTACTCCACCACCTCACAACCCTACTACACCAACTTCTGTCCCACCTCTAATTCCTACTCCACCACCATTGTTCCCAACTCCAGCACTGACTCTGCCCCCTTCTACTTCTACTCCCCCATCTCCCATTCCAGTCTCGACTCCAACACCTACTCCACCGCCATCATTCCCTTTGCCTTGCTCCACCGTGACCCCCCAAAGGATAGTGAGTGTAGAAGATGTATCGCACTTCAAGACCAGGCTGGAGGCCATGGCTGGTCTTAATCCATAATTATCAATCAATTCATCAGAGGATGAAGGCCAGGACAAAGAAAGAGAAGGTAGAGAAGCTAAAGAGGATAAGGCTGAAGAAGAAAGGGGAGAAGGAGAAATACAAGGGGAAGGAATGGATGAAGGGGAAGATGAACAAGGAAAGGTGCAGGAGAAAGAGTTAGTGGAAGGAGTGGCCCCTGAATCCCAAAACTCAGCTCCTATCCCCCATGTCACCCCATATGAGCCAATGATTGCATATGGTAAACCTACTTGGGTTACCAAAGAAATCCAGCTTAAAAGGAGGAATTATACAAATGAGATCGAAGGGGAAGAGACGAGTGTGACATCTGTAGGGAAAGCTTTCCACCAAACAGAAATCAGTGTGCCCGCAAGGACAATGTCCTATGTCACTCAAGAAACTAGGGGTCACTGGAAGGCATATATAGCAATCCCTCCTACAAGCACTTCTCAAACATCAACTACTTCAGAAGATTACACATTCAAGGAGGTGGACTTGGGTGAACCTACTAGAGAAGGGAGCAAGACATTGGCAACCTTAGGGCTTAAGCACGCTCTAAGGTTCATGAGCAAGGATGAGGAAACCATAAAATCATTGTTGGAATAGAACGAAGCCTTGAAAAGGTACATTCATAAGGTAGTAGGTCCCATTGACCCAAACTGCCCGAAGGCTTCATTAGAAGCCATGTTAGACAAAAGGGCTACACTAGATTTACTGGCAGGCTTAACCCCTTCATTCATCCAAGCAAGTGCAGATTGGAGGAATGAATTCGAGAAATATGGAGAGAAAGCTACCAGGTTGGTATTCAGGCCATACATAACTATCTTGGTTGAAACTAATTTGTTGATTGATCTGGTGGAGAATGAGGGTGGTTTGGATTCTGAAATAAGTAAATGGCAAGCCGCTTTCCGAGACTTGGAAGTAATCCAAAAACAATGTTTCCAAATTCTAGTCAAAATATATGAGGGAGAGGAACTAGACAACTTTAAGGCATGGATCAAGTGAATTTCCAAGACAATCAAGGTCTAGAAAATGTATCTGGCCTCCATAACAGGAAAGCGCAAGGAAGTCATAGAATGGATAAAATAGATGGATGTCTTTTTTACAGGGATTGGCCTCAACTTATGTAGGGACCAAGACAAACTTACCCTACGACCGTCAAAGGAAGTGGTTCAACAATTTAGGGATATTCTAGCAGTTGTTAGCACCAAGGAGGCCTTACACCAGATGTTCTATTTGAAAGAAGAAATGCAAGAATGTCTGAACATGAAGAAGAGATTAAGTTCTTCACTTCTGAGTTGATTGTCTTGAGAGAGGAGAAATAATGAAGGGTTACCAAGGTGAAGAGAAAAGAGATCAATTATGAAGAGGTCCAAGAGATAGTGCATAGGCTCAGGGGAGCCCATCCAGAGGTCTTTTCTGACTAAAACCACAAAGTCCCCTCAACGAGTTGGTAGGACAATTTTCACACTTGGCCAATTTTCTCCCAAAGCTAAGTTCGGCCTTTTGACCCTCCAGTTTTTTGGCCTTTCGGCCTTCCAAGCTCTTCTGCCTTTTCAGCCTCCCAAATATTTCGGCCTTTTGGCCCCCAACAAGTCCAAACTGTAGACTCCTCCAAATTTTGGATTTTAACACTTGAGAAGTTTTGGGGCACTAAAAGTTTCAGAGTAGAGGTCGGGGTCCAAAAATCTGGGTGTTTCCAGCAAGATCACATTTTTGCACACCAGTTGAACTCCAGATCAGATTGATGGTTAAATTGAGTTCATTTTGGAGGGACTAAGGGTCCCCTATCAATCCCCACTGTCAAAGGAGCCCCCAGATGAAGATTCCAAGAATCAAGAAGAAGACTCCAAGTTCTCAGAAGAAACCCACCTTCTTTTCTCTTTCTCTTCTTGGCGAGTTTGACCCTCCTTGCATGGGCAAACTGATTGTAAATGGATTTAAGAATCCATGCAAGTTATCTAGTATCAGTTAATAGTAGTTTCTTTTCAGCAAAGTTTTAGTTTTAGCTTATGTTCATTAATTTAGACTCTCTGATGCCCTAATTTTGGAATTCAGAGTTGTAGATCAGAAACTCTATATATTGTAATCACAAATTAATGTAAAAGGTTGGATTCTTAATGCAATAAAGATTTACATTTGGCGCTTCATTCGTGGTGTGTGAATTGTTGCTACCTATGAGAGATTATTGAATGTATGCTTGCATTATTCATTATTTTCAAAGAGCCTCTTGTTTATTGTGCTTCGAATTCGCGTTTCTTTAGTTGGAGTTTGGTGTTGTTTGCTTACCTTGCTGTGACGAATGCGTGGACGAGATCATCTTTGGGCTTAACGATAAATCTGTCTCGTGGGTGCGCACATCTTGGTGGCTTCGCGATTTGATCAGTTTTGAATGTCTTGCACGGGTGAATACATCTTCTCTCCAAAACACTTGCATCCGTGGGGTAGTGAATTGTGACTTTGTCTGATTTATGCTTTGTGGGTTTGTTCCAAATCTCCCCATCATTCAATTCGCAAGGAAGGGTTCACAATGGTTTATGTCCGTAGGATTTCATTTTCAGCCATTTGTTTTATTTCTCGTTACTCTATTCTCTATTACATTCTGTTTTCAATTCTGAAAGTCAATATCTTGGAAAAATACAAAATTGCAATTTTTTTACAACACCCATATATGTTAAAATGGAAAATACCAAAAAGAACTAAAGTGTTTTGTAGTTTGATGTCTTGAACGTACCAACAAAGGCCTCCTTGTGAACATTCACATTTATCTTCAACTGAGTAACCAAGCAGGTTGTGACCCGACCCCGGAGAACCTTGGGAATAACCCCGTTATTCTTTCAAGAGAGGAAATAGAATCTCGAGATCCTAGCAAGTTGGCTCGTGTCAAAACAATGCTCAACAAGGTCCTCATGTGAAACAAACAGCTCAATGCAAGGAAGGAAAGGAAGATAAAATGAGGAAGGAGGATCAAGTATACACACCTTCCCTATTGCTAGGTAAGGGAATAATTGGCAAAGGACAACACATTATGCACCTCAAGTGAAAGGTCATTTATAATAGACACACGTTTTTAAGAAAAGAAGAGGTTGTAAACAAGGATGTGAATCTCCTAAAAAAAAGAAAAGAATCCTCATATAGAAACAAAAAAATCCATGCAAAAAAGGATATCATGTTATAAAATACATAACTCAACAAAGCGAGAAAATGGGTCCTTGGGATAGATACAAGATTAAAATAGTACCCTTTCCCCCTAAGTGTAGAGACAAGGAATAATAAAGACTATTATGTTGCTCATAAAGTATGATTGGACCTAAACTTGTATCACCATGGATGACAATGAGCCCCTAAAGGATGAACTACCAATGTCACATAGTGAGGACAAACATTATGTTTTTTCCTAAAAAACAACATAGTTGAATCATGATAATAATATCACAATTTGACTTGTTGTGGAAAATATCTCCTACTTATCAATTGATGAGCTTAAGAGGTTTTATAATGAATGGTTCATAAGGCACAACACTCGGAGAAGGTTTTGCAAATGGGGTTGCAAGCTAAGTGTGCTTAACCTTGGAGGAAACTTTGTGGTTAAGCACGCTCGAACGAGAGTAGTACTAGGATGGGTGACCTCTTGTGAATTGTCTCGGTACTTCACCTTTGTGAGCATCACTTGTATTGACTAAATAGCCAACTAAAACGTTAAAAATAGAAAGGTGATTGAAAAAAATAACTAAGTGTCCCCTTGGTAAGATACTACGATTTAGTTTGTTGTTTAGATGTTGCCAGCATCACTTAGATGCAATGAGTGCTAAGTGTTTCATTCATTCTCATGACAAATGGATTCTTGTGAACCACTCATGAAACGTGGGTCAATAAATTTGACTCAAAAACTACAATAATAATATCACAATTCATTCATTACATCAACAATACAAATTAAATAAAATTATATATTTATTAAATATTGATCTTTGCGACATAAATAATAATAATAATTGCCAAATTTAAATTAAAGAACTTTTTATGTACACTGTCATAACATGAAACTAGTGGCTGTCGCGTACGGCTCTCTACGTAAACCATAAACAAGCATTAATATAAAAATCTCCATATCACAATGTTAAATACCTGTCACGGATTTAATTATCTCAATATAAATTAATATAAAAAATGAAAGGGCAAACAGTCACCATTGATGAAGCTCGGACTCGGATGAAAGTTTGTCGATTTGGAAAAGTCATTAATTTCCGTGGACATCGGCACAATCGACTCCAATTGCGACACCCCTGTCTCTGTCCACACTGTAGTCGGTAAACTGGACGACTCTGAAAAAACCTACTTAAAACATTGGAGACTGTCCAAACCAAACCCGTTTATTTATTGACAATGCACCCCGGTCATTCAAACTCTGTCAGACACTCAGCTACTCAAGCTCACGGGAATCAATCGAAGCTCCTTCATGCGCTTTAACAGAACCAATGCCTTCTCTCCATTGACTTGTTTTTCTGAACAAAATGGAGAGAAAAACTCAGGCCCCCACATTTTTACAGGCATTGTGGGTTTTGGTGCTCTTCAGCATTTTCACGGCTGCAGCTGCGAAGAATACAGGTAGTACTCTTGAACAGTAGTAGGATATAATCATGTCCCCATTCAAAATCTTTCATTAAACTAAAAAATGAGCTTTTTTCTCAAAGTGTGATGAAAACCCACAGATAAGGAGTGTCCGTTTACTTGTCAGTCTGAAAATGATTTCCAGACGACTCTATGATGTACATTTTAGAGTGTTTTAAAGAAATGTTTAAATTTTATTTTACCTATTTCGCCAACTGATGCCGAAATATAGAGGAAGGCGAAAACAAAGACCATCCAACTGAATTCTGCAACCTCTTATCATAAGTAAAATGTAATTGTGTGAAAAATTGGTTTGCTAAAATAGATCATGAAATAATTTGAACTCGCATTTTCTCCCTCTTCACTCAAAATCATACTTGTTTCAATTGACGTGCTTGGAGAAATAAGAAGTAAGAAATCAAGGGTCCTTAGCCCACGTAGGAGGTTAGGGAGCTCGACCATAGATCCATAGACACTTTCGCGTCATATCCACACATATACAATTCTTTCACTTTCTGTTCCTGAAGTTTTCATACATTTGGCCCGGTAGTTACAGTTAAATCTTTAGATTTGCATATGTAGTTGCGCAACGTTCAAATCTTGTAATTATTTCCTCTATTTTTGCGTATATTTTAACTTGATGGGAGTAATATATTATTTGAATTGTATAGGGTAGTTGCACAGCATTCAAAATTTTTGATTTGAACTTATTTGATTTTCTTTAGTAGTTACAATTTTCATTTGCATACGATACCGGATGGAAATCTTACCAAGAGCTTATTTATACTGTATTAGTCACACCTTCATTTGCAAATTTGTTTTCAGATCCAGTGGTCATCCGGATCAGTTGTGGCTCCACCAAGGACACCCGAACACCTCGCAATAACTTTCTCTGGCACAAAGATTTCGGCTATACAGGTGGCCGGTCTGCCAATGCCACTGGCACAAGCAACATTGCACCGCAGCTCAATAAACTCCGCTACTTTTCCCTGTCAGATGGCCCTGAAAATTGTTACAATATCACCGGCCTTCCTCAAGGTCATTATACGTTGCGGCTCTTCTTTGGATTGAATGAAGATATCTTGGCTGACCGGGAGCCCCTTTTTGACATCTCCGTTGAAGGAACTCAGGTCTATTCTTTCAAGCCAGCGTGGTCTGTAAATGATGAGCAGTCATATGTTGAAATGATGGTATTTGTTTCTGACACAGCTGCGACTGTCTGCTTTCACAGCACTGGGCATGGGGACCCATCTGTAATGTCAATAGAGGTTCTTGAGGTGCATCCCCAGGCTTATTACTTTGGGGACAGTTGGGCAGATTTGATTTTGAGGACACTTAAACGTGTTAATTGTGGAGATCAGTCGGGTCGATTGGCAGAAATTGGGGACTGGTTCTGGTTGTCAGACAGCGGTGTTGACAGGAGTGGTGGTCGACCTGTGGTGACAGCAAGACAAATTAAAGACACGGCAACAGCCCCAAATTATTATCCGGTGCAGATTTATCAATCGGCTACAAGGGGTGGCATAGGGGAGCCTTTGAGTTACAGGTTCAGTGTGGAACCTGGGAAGAGTTATTCTGTGTGGCTGCATTTTGCAGAGATTGAGACTGACGTGCAGAGGGAAGGGCAGAGGGTGTTTGATGTGGTAGTAAATGGGCAGGTAGTTTTTGGGAATGTGGATGTTGTGAGGATGACAAAGAGTACTTTTATTGCTCTGGTGTTGAATGTGACAGTGACTGTGAATAGCAGAAGTCTGGTGATTAGTTTCCGGCCACGGCGACAGAGCAGTGCACTTGTGAATGCGATCGAAATCTTTGAATTGATCGAAATGGAGCAGAAGACTTTGAAGAAAGAAGGCAAGTTTTGCTTCTCTTTATTGTTTTATTTTCTACTTTGCAAAGCTTCTAGAAACACACTCCATTGTCTCAAATGACACACTTGGCAGGTTCAAAAGTTAATCATATGGAACTGTGGAGGTACGCTCCAAATATATAGGATGGAATCTACATGGTTCTATCTAGTGTATATTTGGACCTAGTTAGGCAATTTGTGAGGTCTAATGGTGCAGCACCATGGATGGGACCTTCCACAATGGAAGGATCCTATGGTACATTGTGTTTGGGACTCTAATATGCACTTTTAGCAGCAGTAGATGAAGAATGTTTCAAGTAGGAAGGTAGGTCTGCCCTTTATTTAGAAGCTTCTAGAAGCACACCAATTTGAGCTTGATTGTCAAGAATAATAGATCAGTTACATGGGGATGTGATTACAAGCTTCAAAACTTTTAGGTCATTGAAATGTAGCAGAAGACTTCTCAAAATGATCGTAGGGTATGCTTTTATTTAGTCATTTTAGTTTCTTTGCGATGAAACTTCTAGAAATATTTTTTGCAGTGAATGGTTTCTTGGGTACCATATTTTCCGCTCTACCATGAGTTTTTAAGATCAGCAGCTGAACTATGGCCTTGCCATCATAATCATTTTCTTAATAAAGGTGATTATAAAAAAATTCAGATATATTGGACTTTATATATGTTGTTGTGGCAGTAAATCCTGTAAACTGCTGCTGTAGTGTACCTTAAGTAAAATGGTTTCTTAAACGCAAACATATGGTGTACAAAGCAGTGCAGATCCATTCCCTTATGTTGGAGCATATAACTTTATTTCTGTATACTTAGATCAAATCTTCATCAATTCATATGGTTATTTGGCACCTTGCTACTGTACTTCTATCTGCAGTCCCTCTGGCACCTCTACCCCTCTGTTTCTTGTCCACTTCACCATCTGATAGAACTGACTCGTGTTGAGATTAGGTATTTATATAATTCTGGAATTACTCACCTTTTGTGGGAACATTGGGATAGACAAATGAGAGAATCAGGCTTCTCCTGGGGATTGTGCTCTATCTAGAGGCCTTTGAATATTAAGCTTTCATGTTAATTATTTGACTTGTCTTTGGTTGTTACATATCTTCCTCCAGTTTTCTATCTTTCCACATAAATATTCTTTGGCTGTCTGCTTGCTTGATTGTACATTTTTGTTATCTTATGTTACTGCTTTCAAATGAATGTTTAGAAACTAGAGGTAAATGCCTATTATTTTTGATAAATTGTAACATATCAGATTAGCATATTTATGGATGAAAAAAGCAATAAGGAATGGAAATGTTGTTAGCAGTTTTTTAAAAATTCACTGATTGGGGCAAAAAATTGCAACCGAGTCAACCTACAATTCACAGTGTATATAACTCTGAAACTGGAAGCTTGTTTCTTTGTGCATGTGGTGTAAGCCAATCTACATCTATCAATCTACAATATTATAGCAGAGACAAGAACAAAATATCATTGGCTAGGCATGTCGGTCACACATCATATGGGCAACATAAGGTGTGACTTTAGTGAAATTGTCTTCAATTGTAATAGTTGTGAATAACCATATAAAATACTAGTGAATATGTACTATGAAGTTATGATCCATACATGCTATTTTTGAAGTGGAGAAATACAGTTACTAGTAAATACTAGGTGATCTGGCCAATTCACTTGTTGGTACTCTACAATGCTATGGCTGCTAGTGATTATTTTGATTTTTTTAAGTTGAACTATACATGTATGTGTGTGTGTGGTGTTCTTATGTTGAAATAAAATGACAATGTATATTTTGCATCCAAGTTTGTGTGTATGAAATGAAGTAGGAGTTGTTATCATGTTCTACACTGTAACAGCCCAGAAAATGAAGGACATGTATTGAAATTTGAGTGCAATTTTCACAAAGACTACTCTGCATGCATAATTATTAATTATGCATTGTACCTTCTATCAAATTGTCTGCAGTAGGGTTTGAGGTGTTTTGGGCATGATTTTTGGTGTAGGTCTCTTTCTTTTGCAACTAATTATTTGTGAGGATAAAGAAAATAGATAATAATGATTGTAGTTCCTGCAAGTTACATGCAGAATCTTGAGCATTATGGAAAGAAGTTGGACCACTGTATTGTATGCTATGATTGGTTATTTTACTGTCAAAGAGAATCATTTTCTCATGAAATGTGTTTCTGGAAAGTCCCAACTCTTAAGCATTATTTTTGTTATCATAGATGATACAATTACATTCCCCATCTTGACTTCGAAACATCAGCACACCAAGATTAAAGTGAAATGCATCCATTATAGTGAGATACGTCCTGGGTAAGTCACAGAGCCTTTTTTGGCTATATAGCACAATCAAGCAAATATGATTACCAAACTTATTTTGTTGGCAAACCTATTCGACTTTCAACAATGAATAAGTGCAGTTATATCATCCATTATAATTAACTTCTTTTGTATTTATTCTTTAAATTCATGTAGTTTGGGCTTTGCGGGAGCTGAAGAAGACCTTAGGACTTCCACTTCGGTTTGGATGGAACGGTGATCCTTGTGTTCCTCAGCAACACCCTTGGAGTGGAATCAATTGCCGATTTGATCAGAAAGACAATGCATGGTTCATTGATGGATTGTAAATACTGATTCCTTATCCTTGTTTATGCATTAATAAGTTTATTCAACCATCTGTTTTTGGTTGTTTAGTAGCCAAAGACGTTTTCACATTAGATTTATTGCAATTGGGAATTATTTTCTAAAATGACATTTAATACACTGATTCACATATAGGTAAACCGTAATTTCAGTAATCGATCTCCACTTTCAAAGTAATATGACTGGAAATTGTAAAACTTTTCCATATGTTCAATATGATCTATTTTCTTTTGGTATTGAGGATCTTAGATTTTCTCTGCAGGAGTTGACATTGTTGATTTAGTTGTAGCTACATATTTGTAGTAATATTTTATCAAATAAGACATCCCATTTCCATATGCCCAAGTAGAAATTTGAAAATTGAATAAAAAATGAACTATCAACTTTTGTGTCTACAATGCTGATAAAAGCAAGTGCAAACATGACATAATAGAGGAGTATCACTCAGCATCCCATTAGACTAGATCTTCTCAGATCAAATATTTTCGACAGAGTTTTATATAATCCTTTATGTAAATCCACTCTGAAAGCCCAAAATGCATTTTCTATGATCTGGAATTAGGCAAGGACAGTTCTCGAAAGTTTTAATCTTTATATTGCTGTAAAATTTAAGAAGTGTTTGTTTGCAACTTTCGTTTTCTATCTTCAGTTTGATTCTCCTGAAGTTTCAAGTGGAATCAACAAGTCTTCCACCTTATGAACATTATCTATTTGCATTTACACTACAAATATGTGTCAAAATTAATGCCTTGTCAACATTGTTATTATTTTCTGTGTTTAACTCCTCTTTTTTCTTTCATTGTCACCTGGCAACTCGTGCAGATATTTGAAATGTCTGACATCATGGTGTTTGGCATTGTATTGATTCTGTGTGTAAAATCCATGCCATTGAATTCAGAGATCAATCAATTCAATTAAATGCCATGGACAATTTTTAGCATTCTGAAAATTATTGGGTTGTATGGACAAATTTTTTAAATTGTACAACAATTTTAATTATTTTCCCAAACAAAATAGATACATACAAGATAAGAAATTATGCTTAGCAAGTAATGTGCGATGATACCTATGAGCCCTGTTAAAATTGCTTTGCTAAAATACATGAGCATTTTGACATTTTTAGTGAGAAGAATGCCTCCATCTAAAGCTAACAACTGGCACATCACAAAGAAGTGTGTATGATCTATAAGGGGAGTAAAACATGTGAAGAATACAGGACATATCCAACAAGAAAGGGAGATCAATTACCATGTTAATTAAAGAATCACAGTTTTTTTTAAATGGTAAATTACTGGAAAGCTGGTTGACTGTATTTGAGGATTGCTATTGGCAGTTTTTTTAAATAAAAGGGGGGTTAAAATTTATTCAAACAAGAAGAAATACAGAGCAGGGGCATCTACAATATTCCAATTTTGCATATGATCAGTAGCCCATTTGGCCAGACAATCTGCTACACCGTTCCACTCCCTGGGGATATGAGTGAAAGTAACAGAATCCAGAGAAGCACACAAATTAAGAATTTGGTTAACAACCAAAGCTAACTGCCAACTAACATCCTCAGAGTGCTGCCGAGTCAACAGATGCACCACCACCTACGAATCAGACTCACAAATAAGCATACTCCATCCGAGAGCACAAGCACGCTCCACAACATATAGCAGTAGCCTCCATCAAATTGTTAGTATGATAGCCTTTATAGACAAAAAACATAAACTGAACAACCCCCAAGCTATCTCTACCAACTCCACCAATGCCAGCAAGACCTGGGTTTCCCCGAGAAGACCCGTCAGAGTTGATTTTTAGAATGCCTTGCAGAGGCGGACTCCATCTTCCCATCCTATTAATTTTACGAAGAAGGTGTCTGCATATGTTCCTCGTGATCGGGCCCTGTGGAGGAGGAATATGGAGACAATTATAGCAACTAACATCACCAGGATCCACAGCCTCCGACAAATCACATTTAGCCGAAACAGTTTCTCTCAAAGAATTGACGCAAGGAGGGTTAGTACCTAGGGCCAAAGGCACCCCCAAATACCAAACCTGCTTACAGAAACACAACTCGGAAGCTCAAACACAGAGGAGAGAAAGAATACAAATACTTATATTATTTCATCAAACTTCATACATGCCGGGCTGCAAGGCCTTCTCAGTTACGACCAAATACATTCAGAAACTATTTAGATACAGTCCTTCCAAATTCCACTGTTAATCTTCTACCCCATTCACTCCCTAAACCTATGAACAAAACATTACATTTATACAAGAGGCTACTGAAAAGGTCGGCCCAAAAGATCCTAAAGATCCAGCATTGGAGAAGGCAATGACCCAAATTTAGGTCCACACATTTCCCAATGAGATCCCACATTAATACTGCAACCAAAATTAAATGCAGATGTCGGCCCGAAGATCCAACAAAAGAAAACACACTCGGTGAGACAGGAAACTGGAAACCACCGGGCCACCGAGACCGTTTGGTGAAACCAAGCCAAAAGTAGTAATCGAGTCCGACGGTGAACCGAGCCTTCAACCAAGAACTCCAGAATAGTTACTGAGCAGTTTACCGAAAGTCTCCAACAAGCTACCGAGCTCAAAAACAAACATATTTTTGGTTGACACAGTATTGCCATGAACCCAAAATGCTCCTGCATCAGACACCTGGGGTTGAAAAGAAATGATTCTCCAAATCACGAGTGAGGCACAACCTGAGCTGAATCCAACTCAGATTGAGAAATCCATGTAGAGTCTTCAATCGATCTGTTCTTCAACTTTACCAAGTATTCCATGTAATCCTTTCCTCTTGTGCTTCTGCCAATTCTTTGTTCCAAAATCTGTTCAACTTCTTCTATCTGTTTCTTAGGATAATCACTCGGAACTGTCACTTCTTCATTAGGTTCATGATACTCATACAAATCTGAAATATTGAATATAGGTGATATGTCCATGTCATTAGGTAACTCTACTTCATAAGCATTTCTACTATCAAACTTTCTCAATATCTTGCAAGGACCAAATTTCTTCATTTTCAATTTACCATAGGTTCCAACAGGAAATCTGCCTTTCTTCAAATGAACCATCACTTCATCGCCAACCTCAAAAATCTTGTCTTCTTGATCTATCTGCACTATCCTTGTATTTCACTTCCTCATCCAATGACTTCATAAACTCAGCAAATTCCTCTCCTTCAGCACTCCTCTTCTCTTCTCTAGCAATATCTCTCAAGTTTGATATACCTCACGGTTGTATGTTAGTAACAATATGAAAAGGTGTCTTGCCAGTACTCCTGTTCATTGAATTATTATATGCAAACTCTGCTTGTGCTAACATCAAATCCCAATTACTCGGTTTGTCCCCAACTAAGCATCTCAACAGGTTACTCAAACTTCTGTTTACAACCTCTGTTTGTCCATCAGTCTGTGGATGAAATGTAGAACTATACTTCAACTCGGCGTCCAACTTCTTCCAAAGAGTTTTCCAAAAATAGCCAACAAACTTACTGTCTCGGTCAGAGATGATACTCCTCGGTAATCCATGCTTACCCAAACTTCTGTTTACAACCCCTGTTTGTCCATCAGTCTGTGGATGAAATGTAGAACTATACTTCAACTCGGTGTCTAGCTTCTTCCAAAGAGTTTTCCAAAAATAGCCAACAAACTTACTGTCTCGGTCAGAGATGACACTCCTCGGTAATCCATGCAATCTGACAATTTCCTTGAAGAAAAGATCTGCTATATGCACTGCATTTGATGTTTTCCTACATAGTATGAAATGTGTCATCTTGGAAAATCTGTCCACAACAACAAATATGGAATCATTACCTCTTGCTTTCCTCGGTAAGCCAAGAACAAAATCCATGCTGATATCACTCCAAGGTTTCTCAGGAACAGAAATCGGTGTATACAATCTAGTATTCTGACTTACTCCTTTTGCAACTTGACAAACTCCACAACTCTTCACAAATTTCTGAACATCCTTATACAACTGAGGCCAAAAATACCTTTCCTTAAGTAAACTCAATGTCTTATCAATGCCAAAATGTCCAGCCAAACCCCTACCATGCTTCTCCTTTATCAAATTGGTTCTCATTGATCCTCTCAGTATACATAACTGAATTCCTTTGAACAACATATCTTCTTGAATGAAATAGTCTTCAAACCTACTCAGTTGATTTGGAATAGGTGCTCTGCACATTCTCCATGGCTCAGAAAAATCAGGGCCAGTTTCATACAAATTCTTCATATCATCAAAACCAAGAACCTCAGTCAGCAAAGATCTTCTACTCAATGCATCAACAACTCGGTTGGATACTCCACTCTTATGCTTTAGCACAAATGTGAAATTCTGCAAATACTCTACCCATTTCATATGTCTCTGATTCAACTTATTCTGATTACCCAAATACTGTAAAGCCTTATGATCAGTATACAACACAAATTCACTCGACATCAAATAATGTCTCCATTTCTTCAAGGCATGAACAATAGCATAGAATTCTTGATCATACACAAGATATTTCCTTTTAGAATCATTCAATTTCTTACTAAAGAAAGCAACAAGTTTACCTTCTTGACTCAACACAACTCTTATTGCACTGCCACTTGCATCACATTATCTTGGAATACCTTATTGAAATAAGGTAAGGCTAACACAGGCAATTCAACAACCTTCTGTTTCAAAGTCTCAAAACTCTTATCAGCTCCATGTGTCCACTTGAATTCTCTCTTATCTCCTCTCATTGTCTCAGTCATAGCATAGCAAATTGAACTGAAGTTTCTAATAAATTTTCGGTAAAAACTTGCTAATCCATGAAATGATCTTACCTCGCCGACATTCTCAGGTGTAGACCAATAAAGTATAGCTTCAACCTTCTCAGGATCCATCTTCAAACCATCAGCTGAAATCACAAATCCTAAATACACAAGTTCTTCTTTCATGAAGGAACACTTTTTCAAATTAATCAACATCTTTTCCTCTTTCAATCTCTGCAATACCTGTCTAATGTGCAACAAATGATCTTTTCTGGTCTTACTGAATATCAAAATGTCATCCAAGTACACAATCACAAATTTACCCAAGAATTTCTTCAGAACCTCATTAACCTCGTAAAAGTACAAGGTGCATTAGTTAAACCAAAAGGCATAACTAACCATTCATACAAACCTTCTTTTGTTTTGAAAGCAGTCTTCCATTCATCACCTTCTCTGATTCTGATATGAGGATATCCACTCTTCAAATCAATCTTGGTAAAATATTTTGCTGCACTCGAACAATCCATTATATCATCCATTCTTGGTATAGGAAACCGATACTTAACTGTTATCTTGTTTATAGCTCTTGAATCAGTACACATTCGCCATTCTCCATTCTTCCTAGGTGCCAACACAGCTGGTACTGCACACAGACTCAAACTTTCTCTGATCAAACCCTTCTGCAACAACTCATGAACTTGTCGGTTGAGTTCCTCATTCTCGGTTGGTGTCAATTGGTGTGGTGCCTTGTTCGACAAACTAGCTCCAGAAATCAGATCCATACAATGACTGATATTTCTCATTGGTGGCAAACCATCAGGTACATTATCTGAAATGATCTCCTTGTACTCGATGAGCAACTTCTCAACCTCTTCAGGAGCTTTATCTTATGTTTTCTCACTTGGTTTGTTAGGAATCAAAGCATAACAAACATCATCTCTCTTCAGCTCCTTAACAATCTATGTACCTTCCATCAAACAAACTTTCACAGATGTACATATCTCACCAACAAATTCTTCAATCAAAGGTAGCAAGATTTGCCTCTTGCCATCAAACCAAATAGTATATTTGTTCAATCTTCCATCATGTATAGCATGTCTATCATATTGCCAAGGTCTACCCAACAAAATATGACAACAATCCATAGGCATAATATCACACAACACCATATCATAATACTTTCCAATTTTCAGATTCACAAAACATTGTTCACTTACCATAAGTGTATGCTCATCCTTGATCCATGAAATCTGATAGGGCTTCAAGTGCTTCAATCTTTCCAACTGCAACTTTGTAACCATTTCCTCGGATGCCAGATTCTCCGAACTTCCACTATCAATAATCACTTTCCAAACTTTGTCTGCAACTCTGCATCTGGTCTTGAACAAACTCTTTCTTATCGGATCTTGCTTTTTCACTCCACAATATTCTTCTGACCATCAGGTTTCCCTCCTTCTCAGGTTCATTCGGTGAATCTTCTTGCACCAAAGCATTTATGCTACTACCGACCTTCTTGCTCTCATGTGTACACTCAAATGATCTATGTCCCTTTTCGCCACAATTGTAACAAGTTCCTTGGAATTCTGTTCTGCCATATCCACCTCGGGAGTAATAACCTCTTCCTTTGAATGAACTTCCACCTTTCCACCTGGTCTTGCCTTTATCTTGAACTGTCTTATCCTGATCAAATCTACTATTTTCAGCATAAGATCTACCTCTTCTTCTAGGGAATCTACCACCTCTTCCTCTTTGTCGTTGCTCATGTCTTTTTTTCAATTTCTCCTAAGCTTTTAGGGCAAACTGATAAGCCTCCTCAATACTTTCCATCTTTACCAAACTGATCTCCTCTTGAATAGAACTCCTTAATCCATTCAAGTATCTTGCAGTTCTTTCCATCTCATCTTCAGCATGTCCAGATATGATATCTAACCTGTAAAATTCCTCGGTGTAATCCTTCACAAAGCTATCTTTCTGCTTCAAACTTTGCATTCTCCCAACTAGGTTAATCTGACAATCACAAGGTAGAAACTTGCCCTTCAACTTATTTATCATCTTATCCCATACCTTCATTTTGTCTTTACCTTTCTTCTTTTGGTCCAATTGCAGATGCTCCCGCCACAAGGATGCATGACCTTTTAATTCTATACTTGCAATCTTTACCTTTTTCTTCTCTGATATATTCTCATACTCAAAGTATTTCTCCATCTCGGTTATCCAATCTATCAGTTCATCTGAATCCAGCTTTCCACTATACTCAGGAGGATTAAATTGTGGTGTGGACTTCAAACTTGTCAATGCTTGCAGGAATCTTTCTTCTCCTTGATCCATTATAGGTGCGGGTGCGACTTCCTCCTGCACTTCCTCAGTTTCATCATCACTAACATCTTCAAGATGTCTTCCTCAATGCTCGGATGTCTCAACAACTTCCAACCTAGCAACAATTTGTCTTAGCATATCAGCTAAGCCTGGATCTGCATTTCGCTTCCCTCAAACCATCTTGAAACCCTCTACAATTGCAGGTCAGATCGCAATCTGCTACCCCACAGTAATTAACCTACTAGGATTTACAAGAAGGAACCTCAGATCTAACCTTGCTCTGATACCACCTTACGCAAGGAGGGTTAGTACCTAGGGCCAAAGGCACTCCCAAATACCAAACCTGCTTGTAGAAACACAACTCGGAAGCTCAAACACAGAGAAGGAGAGAAAGAATACAAATACTTATATTATTTTATCAAACTTCATACATGTCGGGCTGTAAGGCCTTCCCAGTTACGGCCCAATACATTTAGAAACTATTTAGATACAGTCCTTCCAAATTCCATTGTTAATCTTCTACCCCATTCACTCCCTAAACTTATGAACAAAACATTACATTTATACAAGAGGCTACCGAAAAGGTCAGCCCAAAAGATCCAGCATTGGAGAAGGCAACGACCCAAATTTAGGTCCACACGTTTCCCAATGAGAGATCCCACATTAATACCGCGACCAAAATTAAATGCAGATGTCGGCCCGAAGATCCAACAAAAGAAAACACTCTCGGTGAGACAGGAAACAGGAAACCACCAAGCCACTGAGACCGTTCGGTGAAACCAAGCCAAGAGTAGTAACCGAGTTTGACGGCGAACCGAGCCTTCAACCAAGAACTCCAGAATAGTTACTGAGCAGTTTACCAAAAGTCTCCAACAAGCTACCGAGCTAAAAAACAAACATATTTCTGGTTGACAAAGGATTGCCATAAACCCAAGATGCTCCTGCATCAAGAATGGAGAATTTTCCACCATAGGTGGTGAGCCTCTAACAACACATCTTGAAAGATCCGACGATTCCTCTCCAACTAGATATGCCAGATAATAAAAAGGGACCAAGATTCCAAGCAACATGAAGGAAAGAAGTCTTGACAGGAGCCTTACCCCATCGAACAAAGAACTCAACCAATGAAGAGACATGCCAACAAGCTTGATTTCAAACATCCCACCAAAAGTGCCAAATATGTCTAGTGAAGGAGCATTGAAAAAAGAGATGAGAGACAATTTCTTCACTGTTACGACACAACACACACATCGAGGGGCCCTGAAAACCACGCTTACAAAGATTATCCCAAGTAAGGCACTGATTGTGGACCACCAACCACATGAAAAAATTGCACTTAGGCCATGAGAACTTGTACCAAACATGTTTCCACCAAGGAACTTGAATGTCCCCAATATTCTGCTGCACTAACTCAACATAACCTGCAGAAACTAAATTTTTTCCAGATAAATCATTGCTGGCCCAAGCTAGAACATCATTTCAGTCAAGGAATTGCACTCCCTAGAGTCCAGAATCTGAGCCAACTCCTGCCTATCATCCTTAGATCCTCCTGGGGGCCATTGAGAAAGATGTTTCCAGCGAAAACAAATTTCCAACCCACAATTATAGGCAGTCTTATAATGGTCAACAGTATCCCAGCTAGCAGCAGTAAAGATATCACAAAGGACCTAAAGGTGGGGATGAGCAGAAAGGATAGAAGGATGACCATCCCAAGAATCCAGCCAAAAAAGAGCTTGAGATCCTGTATGACAGATCCAAAAAAGCCCATTCTTAACCAATTGGGCCCCAAGTTTCAAAGTGTTCCAGATCATAGAACCTCTTCCCATCAAAGGAGAGCGGGGGACATCAAACACATTTACACCGGGAAGATACTTAGAGGTGAGAACACGAGCCCAAAGCTGATGTTGGCTAGTGCACCAGCGCCAATATAACTTGGTAGCAAGAGCTTGCCCATTTGAAATAGTAGAGCATAAGTCAATGCCACCCTCATTCTTAGGTCTGCATACAATTTCCCACTTAACGAGGCTCATTTTTGAAGTCGATAAGTTACCACTCCAAAGAAATTGATGAGAGGGCATCAAATTCCTGAAGAAAATACATGGGAGCAACCTGAACAAAACATTTGCATATAGGAAGAGCTTGAATAACCGATTTTAGAAGAGTCAAGCGAGCAGTAGTAGATAATCAACGGTGAGTCCAATGATTAACCTTCTGCCGCAGCTTGTCAAGCAAACTCTGCCTAGAGGATCTGGGATGTCGACCAACAGTAAGAGGAATGCTCAAATAAGCAAGGGGAAGAGACCCAATCTAGAATTGCATAAAGTTAGCAATACGCCTCTTAATGGCCTGAGGGGTATTGAAGAAGAAAATGGAGGATTTAAGCTCATTGACTTTCTAGCCTGAAGTTGCAAGATAAACATCCAAGGCTTGCCTAAAAGATTTAGCTTCACGAAGACGAGCCAATCCCATAAGAGACGTGTCATCCACAAACTGGAGATGTGAGAGTTGTGGCAGTCCATTGCTCCATTGCTGCCCATGAATCAGGCCCTGAGCAACATGGAATTTTAGGAAACGGTCGAGACTCTCAGCCAAAATAATAAACAAGTAAGGGGAAAGAGGATCCCCTTGGTGAAGGCCTCTGGAAGCACCAAAAGGTTTTGAAGGTTCTCCATTCACAATAATTGAAAAAGAAGCAGAAGTAACACAACTCATAGTCCAACTCACCCATTCTGCACCAAAACCAAAGGCTAAGAGAATTTTTTGAAGAAAACTCCATTTGACTCTGTCATAAGCCTTGGCCATGTCCAATTTAATAAACATAGATCTCTCCTTTGAAGATGACATAGAGTGAATAACCTCAAGCCACCACCACCCCATCTAGAATTTGTTTACCCGCCACAAAACCCCCTTGTTCCTCAGAGATCACCATAGGAAGACACATTTTGAGCCTCTCTGCAATCAATTTAGTGATAATCTTATACACCACATTACAAAGAGCAATAGGCCGAAAAAATTCAAGTTTGTCTCCACCTTCCTTTTTGGGAATGAGAGTCAAGAAGGTAGAATTCAAGGCTCGAAGCATCTGCTTATTACAAAGAGATTCCCTAACAACCTCCAAAAGATCTAGATTAAAAATATCCCAAAACTCCTAAAAAAATTCAATAGGGAAGCCATCTGGACCTCGAGCTTTACCTTTGTTCATCCCAAAAACAACCTCTTCCAATTCGGGCATCTGAATTAGACGAATGAGAGGGCCATCATCGCATTGGTAACAAGAGAGGGAATGCAAGAAAGGATCAATTTCTCCTCAACAGTAGCTGGAGGGGAATCTTCAGGAAAAAGAGCAGAATAAAACCGACAAGCCTCGCAAGTCATAGCCGACAGAGAAGAGATTTGAAGACCTTCAAAGGTAACAAGGGAGGAAATATACCCTTATTGCGACGAGCCTGAACAAAATGATGAAAGAAAGCAGTATTCATATCCCCTTCTTGCAACCAACCAATCTGAGCCTTCTGTTTCCAATAATTTTCCTCTCGAAGTTCCCATTCCTCCACATCTCGCATGGCTTGGGATTCAGCTTTTCCAAGAACATCTGAGAATCCATAATCTTGAATTTGGCAAGTAATCACCGCAAGACGGTCAAGAGCATTCCGCTTCCTGGAATGAAGGTTACCAAAACAAGATGTATTCCATCTCTTAAGGTGATATTTGACATATTGAAGTTTCTTCACAAAGACAAATATAGCTGGGCCATAAGCTGGGCCACTAAGTCATGCAGGGAAGAGTCCCGAAGCCACATAAGCTGAAATTTAAAAGGAGGATTCCTTGGACCAGCAAAAGAAGAGGCACAAAATTTAATTGGCCAGTGATCAGAACCTCTCCAATCCAGAATCTCAAAGCTGGTAACCAAGCCATCATGAACCTACGAACAAGAGACAAGAAACCTATCCAGTCGTTTAGAGATCGCCTCTTGTCCACTTCATCTATTATTCCAAGTAAAAGTCCCATTAGAGAACTTAACATCCACTAACGCAAGAGAATCCACTTGAGCTCGAAACAGATCAGAAGTTGGGCGCAACATAGGTAGCCCCCCTCTTTTCTCCTCCAAACTCAACACAAAATTAAAATCACCACCTAATATCCAAGGAAGATAAGGAGCACATGACCGGACATACCTTATGTGTGCCCAGAGCTGGATTTTACCACGGATGTCAATTGGAGCATAAACATCAGTAATTAGAATAGTCTCACCAGACTCCAAGGAAGATGCAACCATGGGTATAGAGGATAGACTACAAGTCCACCAAAGGGGAGCAATCTTATGAGGATCCCGAAAGAGGGCCAAACCTCCAAAGTTACCCTGAGATCCAATGCACCGACATTGACCATAATACCACATACTAGAAGCATAGTAAAGCATATCATCAACAAAAATCTTAGTCTCTTGAACACAAAAGATGTTCGGTGAATGAACCGCAACCAAATCCTGAATAGTCTTTTGTCGAGGGATGCTATTCAATCGCCTGACATTCCAAGAAAGAACAATCATTGAGAAGATTGGGAGAAGTGAACATCAATAGGCTTGACTGCCCCAGATTCCACTAACAAATCCCCAGTAGATTTAATCTTCTCTTGATCCTTTTTACGACCACCTCTAGAGGAATTATCAACAAAAGCTTTCTTATGAGGGCATTGTTGCATACCCAAACCAAACGATGAGCCTTTCCCGTTGCCTGCCATTTGCACCTCCTTAGCCAAATCCGCCAGGATAATGTCATCATGTAAGTCAATAGGAGCGCAGGGAACTCCTGACGCATGGACAACAGAAGAACCAACCTTCGGTGGACCATCATGCTGGCTCAAATCAGGGAGCTTCTGCTCCTGCACAATATCCATACCTATTGGCAGTTGATAGGGTTTGTGATATTCAATTACACACAATCTATAAGGTTTACAAAACATCTGAAGATGCAGGACATATCCAACAAAAATAAACTAATCACCAAGTTAATCAAAGAATCACATTTTTCTTAAAATAGCCAATTACTGGAAAGCTGGTTGACTATGTATTGTTGGCATTTCATATGGTTTGTGATATTCAGTTACACAAAACTAAAACCACCGAAAAGTGCAGCTTTAGGAGCTATATCATATACATGGGATCAAACTTAGTGAGACTGTCAGACAACAGAGGCCATTGTTCAGTTGCTAGTGTCTATAAAATCCACTTTAAAGAGTGGGTAAATATCATTCTGTAAAAAGATTTCCATTTTGAGTATATTTTTTCCTGGAATTTGTAAATGTTTATTAGAGAATAAAAACCAATGTTGAAAAACATGACAATAAACTACTTTTTCTTCTATCTCATCAATATTTAATTGTTTACTGAAGAGATTTCTTTTGAATTGAGAACAAGAAAGGAACAACAATTTGGCATGAAATACTTGCTTGTCATAGAATGCTCTTAATTGGATCTATACTTCTTATGTCAATTGAACTTATTTTCTTCCAAATCAAATTTGTACACCTTCACAATATTTCATAAACAGGTTATGGAGATCAGTAGACTAGCTTTACTAGCACGGTAGCAAGCAGTTTTTTGTATGATGTTTAAAATAAAACACACGCATTTACTTCCAAATGTTTTTTGCACTCAATGACATGGATTACGAAAACCACATGCTCATAAAAGAATTTTGTACTTAATTTCAAGTATGGCATGTTTGCATTTCTGCAGAGGCCTTGACAACCAGGGGTTGAAGGGATTTATAAGTGATGAGATAGCAAATCTGCAACGTCTACAGAGCATGTATGTTCTTTTTTTTGTTAATCTCTATTTCCTAAATCTCAATGGTCAGCCTTTCATGCAGCAATATCATAACTTCTTGGCACTTGATTATTTTGTATTATGTTGCTAAATTCAACCTAGTGAATAGCCAATTTACTTCTCTCATGCTCAACAGGCATGTACTGACAAAAAAATATGTGCAATTACATCTTGCATGTTTTTGGTTGCAGAAATTTGAGTGGAAACAGTATACATGGACCGATTCCTTCTGCAATTGGGACTATTTTGAAACTGGAGATTTTGTGAGTCCTTTTCTATGCCCATTCATTTTACAGTATTTATGGTTCACATGGTTCGATTTTTTGCACATTAGTTTTATTTAGCATATAATTTTCATGGAAGATGCCCATATTTTTATTAACTATTTTTTAATCTTAGCTTGGCTTCATTAATATTTTGATCATTTCAAATTTCAATGTTTCTTCTTCTTGTAATCTACTTTGCAGTTGTTGAACATGTGAATATGTTTTTTTTCTTCATCCACTGGTTTTTCTATATTGTGGGAAGTGCAGTTTACATCCTTTCAATGATGAATGTGGTTAATGTTCCATTGGTGCAGTAGATTATTCTTGGGCTTTAAAATAAGAATATATATCTAACATTCTTAGCTTTAAATTCTAAGATGTTTTTTTAGATAACTAGTGGGGGAATATGCTGAGCCCCCTCCATGAAAATCACCGTGAAAAATTAAATTCATTAGATTTCCACAGATCATAATGATTGTCGAAAATTCGAAATTGATTTCTGGAATCAACTGTGTAAAACATTTTGCATCAACATTTTGGATCACACTCTGTGATCCATCATCAGGATAAAAGAGAGTAGCTGTCAAAAAGAAATATCTACAAGGACACATGTGGCATATGCATCCAGCCAGTGGCCAAAATATGGAGTTGAGAACAAGAAGCAGAACACATCACAGTTCCCATCCAAACCAGCCAAAATACCACCCAACTTAGCACCTCATATTCCTACACCGGATTTCTCTACAGCACCTTATCCAACTATGTCCTCCACCTCAACATCATTGGAGAATTGTGTAGCGTCAATACATGTGGAAGGATCAAGTGATGGAAATTGAACATGATGGAAGACCTCCTTCTGCTGCTGAGACCTATGCAAACTGTCACTACAGAAAATAGGAATGGTGTTGCTAGAGACCTCAAGGTGGACCTGTTGTGGGTCACCATGAGACTCATCAGCACCTTGCCAATATCAGTAGATTATGTGTTAAGAACTAGCAATTCTCTCCTCGTCCTCTTCATTGACACACTTTCCACAGTAACGTCCGGCAGAGACTCTTTGGGCTGGTTTTGAGAACTTTGACCCGCAACTTTGACTTCACTCTTTACTTCCTTATCTGCCCTTGGGTGCAAAATTGGCAGACCATCAAAATGCCCTGGCAGCAGCATAAAAAGAATCCAAATCCTTTGGGATTGTTCAGGAGTAACTACTATCAATTTAGAAATAAGAATTTCCTTGGGGAAGCTAGGGAGCATAGCAGGTCCTTAAACTCCATTCCATCTTTGCCAATATTAGACTTAACAAACCCTATAGTGGCCATATCACTGCAATTGAAAATGAAAAGAAACTGTTTATCAGACTTGGCCTTTCATATAAGGATCCCATGCCCTGTGGGAATTCCTCTTCCTTGCCATTGTGCGGAGGAGGAAAATATGGAGAGGGCCTAGTACTTATCAAGTTTGTTTGGAAGGGAACCGTGGGTTACAATAGTTTTCATGGATGGAAATATTGCAAAAATATGGCCTTGATAATTGCATTGTAAGATTGCTTTAAAATGGCAATGTTAGTATATGTCATGTCCGCAGCTTTACAAATATAATATTTACTAATAAAATAGTAGTGTTCTTAAACACTAGTTTACTATAATAAATAATAAACATTAAATAATATAAAAAATAATACTACTACAAAATTTGTTTCGCCAAAATTTGGGACTCATGGGCACTAAAGGGAAAGGTATATAATATATATATAAGATATGGCTGCTCTTTTTGATGGTCTGATATATGATACATGCCAGCAAGGATGAAAACCCTTGAAAGCCATTTTGAAGTTAGGATGGAAATCTCATCCTCATACTCAGTCATTCTGGTAAACGATACCAAACGCTAACCAGTGGTAATAATTGGATATTTTTAGGGTTTGAATTTGATTACATCAACATTTATCCAGGCACCATTTAAGAGGTTATTGTCAACCAACAATAGGCAGTTTTCCAAGGACTTCACCTCGATCTGGAGGTTTGACAATTGTTGGGTACATCCAAAAAATATAGAGCTTCTATCCAAATACCAAAATAAGAAAGACTGCTATAATACATGTAAAATATGAGGTTACAGCATCGAGTATCAATGAACTATTTATTGATGTGACACTTTCTAAACCCGTCCTTAATCTCCATCGGATGTGATTGTGTTTTATTCCTCTCAGAATTCTATCATTTTGAAAGTTGGAAGTTGGAACAGCAGCAAATTCAATGAAATTGGTCCACCCGGTCATATGTTAAGAATACTTTGAAGTCCCCTTTTAAACAAAACAAGTTGATAAACATGTGAGATTTTAGCATTTTTGTACTAATTTTTTTTCCTTATTTAATCAATAAAAAATGAGAATTCCTTGTTTTTAAGCTGGGTCTGTCATGGAAGATGATTATTCTATCCAGTGCACTTGTCAAATACGAATGGTTCTTCTTAAATCATCTTACACAAATTGATGTCATTCTCACAGAGATCTGTCAAATAACATGCTGAATGGCTCAATTCCTGAAAGCTTTGGTGGTTTGAATCATCTGCGGAAACTGTAAGCAAGAAAAGAGTTCCTGTTGGTTGCTAGTCACTTAGTTTTCCTTACACAATTACTCATAAGTCTGACTTTCTTTGTCTTTTGTTTCCAGGTATCTTAATGGTAATCTTTTGTCTGGAAAAGTTCCAGCTGCACTAAATGGTGGGCCTATCCATGGGGCAAGCTTCAAGTAACTTTCTATGCATTTCTCATATCTATTTTAAACTATTCCTATTTACAAATTGCAGATTTTTATGTTGTTTTCTTTTCTTTACTAATGAGATTCAACTAAAAATACTGTGAATGCTGGCTCTTGCCCGTTTCTTCTAAAATCTTGATTCTCATAAAAGAAGTTGGCAAGGATTTCCTCCAAAATCTTTGAGTTAAAAAATTTCGTCTACAAGTTGCTTTTCTTTACTGTTTAGAACCTTTAAAGTGTGCTGGTATTTCTTAGATGTGCTATTAGGACTTGCATATTTACGAAAACCAAAACTAAGCACTTTGTTTCTACTTTGTGGCTATAGGATTGAGTTGTAACTTGCCTATTTGCTAGTATAATGTTCCCTCCTATCATTTTACTTTATTATATAATGTTGTAGAGAAGTTTTCAAATGTTCCATAGGTTTAAATTCTTATCTCACAAATAGCCACAACACATTAAGAGTCGTATGAAGCATGAGTAATATGACTCCTATATTATTCTGTCTGCTTACCTAGCTATGCATGTTCTTGTATCTGATATTTATTCAGATTGGTCATTTCTTAGATAATGTTCAGGTCCTATAATCTAGATACAGCCTGAGCATGGTGGAGAGACAGATTGGATAGGATTAGCAAAAATTACTGGAGTGTCCTATGGAATTTTAAGAAGAAAAAGTTTAAACTAAACAAAAAATGTCAAGGAAGCACATAACAAGGTCACCAAAATTGTATGGAGACATGAACATTTTTGGGGACAATGATGACATGCTTGGCGATTTAGGAACCATTGCAGTAATTAGAAATATTTGAAACAATTTTTTATACATAACAATGCACTCCTCTGCTGGAGCACTAAAAGATTAAAAAAGTTTCATATGCCTTTAATAGCCTTTTAATGTTTTCTTAGATTTTGACTCTTTGAGGACATTTTCAGATTTTCTTTTCCTCTTGGTTTTTTCCTTCATAGCGCTGGAAACATTCTAGGAAGTCACTAATGGCTAATCGGCATCCCCAGCCAAAACATTTGGAGTGGTCCTAACTCCTAAAACACCAACGATGGAAACATGTTCTTCAAAATGGTGCTCCTTGGCTATTTCATTGTTTGCTAGAGTATTTCCAATTTTCTTGACTCGTACCTATTATAAAGGATGAGAGGAAGAACGTAATGCCCTTGGCTGAACTCCAACAGGCATTCCTTTAACATGCTGGCAAGCATATATTTGCTCCCAGATGGTGGGGCCAATTACCACCTGTCCACGAGGGGGTTGACTTGCATTGGCTCTTTGATGGGATGAAATTCCCACTCTTAATGCAAGTGGATACCATTCACCATAATTTTGATCTTTTGACATAGTGGTTCACTTACTTGGTATCAGATTTGAGGTCTCAAGGTCAAGCCTTGCAGAGACTGGTGGGCTTGTAATGCCCTTGGCTGAACCCCGCCATATTTTCCTTTGTTGTCCTAGCGAGTGTGTACTCAATCCAAATGGTGGGGCTAGTCGCCCCATGTACTTGAGGGGGCTGGTCTACATTCTGGTGAGACAAAAACCCTATCCTTAACATTGGTGGATGCCATTCACCATCAATGCAAGATTTTTGTGTGGAGCTTACCTTGCTAAGTGACTGTGATGAAATAAAATAGGTGCAAGGTGCAATCACTAGGATGGATAATCAAACTAGGAAGCTCACACCTAAATTGCTCTCACACATTGGAAGGGAGGCTGATCCACTAGGCTTGAGGAGGCTCAAGCGCTAAGAGGATGCATGGATTCTTCGCTATGGATTTGAAAGATAACTATGCAATTGGAAAATAGAAAATGCAAGAATGGAAGGAGAAAACAAAATATTTAAGCATGCAGACAGATTTG
Organism: Thuja plicata; assembly: GCA_018584345.1. Taxonomy (NCBI): domain Eukaryota; kingdom Viridiplantae; phylum Streptophyta; class Pinopsida; order Cupressales; family Cupressaceae; genus Thuja; species Thuja plicata. The sequence continues at coordinate 1,104,373 of MU228145.1, read as the reverse complement.
AACTATAAATCTGATTTCACAAACAAATCTGAAAAACCAATACAATGATTGACTTGTTATCTGAAATGTAGTCTAGAATAGAAGGTATAGGGTGCCTCTGAGGGTCAGGGGTGAGTAAGAAGTACGGGGTGAGTTTGACTCACTTTATACCAGACAAAATCAGATGAAACTTCAGTTGACTGTAGCTCTTTGTCAGACTTTCTTGTAACTATCTCTACACCTGCGCCACATGTCACCTGCACACAGAAAACGAGAAAATGGTTGTGGAAAGGAGTTTGCGTTGGTCAAACCCCTATTTTGGAATTGACCTTGAAATTGAATTGAAAATGCTTGAAATGGAAAGGAAGTGTGTTGTTAGTAGCAGAGGCTTGATGAGAGAGATAAGAAGTTTTATACCTTGATGATGCAAGTGCTTCTTGAAATGAGACCACAAGTGTTGATGCACAACTCCATCAGTTCATGTTTTGATTGTATACCTTGATGATGCAAGTGCTTCTTGAAATGAGACCACAAGTGTTGAACAAAGACCTAAAAGGACATCATAAAAGACATGCTTGTATGATGATTGTTGAATGCTTGCCACAAATGAAGGATGAAATGCCTTGGATGCTTGATATGCTTAAATGCTTCTTGAACTTGAATGAATGCTTGACTGCTTGAATTGATAGTGGACGCTTGATAATGGATTGTTTGCTTGATTGTGGATTACCAAAATGAGGGAGGTAGCATTGCTTTGATATCCCACCTAGCTAATTTTGGAGCCCAAAACTCGAAGAAGGCCGACTTGGATTAAAGATCTCACCAAAAACCCAAGACCAATCTCCACTTCAAATTTGGGCACAAACTATGGAGCATGGGACGAGTTTCTAGGTATGGGGCGAGTTTGACTCGCCCTATATTAGTAATTTAGGGCTCAAATTTAGGTTGGGAGTCCATTGGGATATTGGGATTCCAAAAATATATATGGAGTCGGGGTTTAAAATTAAGATAATTACAAAAGGCCACCCATAATGAAATAGGGCCTATGTATGCAAGAGGAAATAATGAGGGGAAATAATTAAAGAGGTGCACCTATAATTAAGGGCCTTCATAGAAATTAAATCCAGAGAGGACTCAAATTTAAATATTAATTAATTAATGTCTAACAATGTTTTATGATGCATGGAAGAATGACCATACACTAAAATGGGTGCTAAATAACTAAAAGTTGTACACCTTAGCAAGGTGCTTACAATTTATGACACTACAATGACCACTAAGCCAAAAGTTCAAATCGATGGTGAATGACACCCACTAATGTTAAGGGTGAGGTTTTTGTCCCACTAGAGCACCATTGTAGGTGAACTCCTCGTGGACACATGGTTGCCTCATTGTGGGTGAGTCCTAACTCTAGGTACACACCCAACATGAATTCACACCACCATAGCATAATGGGTTTTTGTCTAGCAAGGACATTATATCCCACCATGCATTGTAGGGCTCATCATCGAGACCTCGACTCGATACCCATTGGTGTTAAGGGTGAGGTTTTTGTCTCACCATAGTGCTATCATAGGCAAATCCCCCCGTGGACACTTGGCTGCTCAATTGTAGGTTAGTCCCAACCGTAGGTACATGCTCAACAAAAATCCGTAGCGCACCGGGTTTTCCTCCAACAAGGACATTACAAAAGCAAGGTAACTATGGATGATGAAATATGAAACCATAAAATAAGGACAATACAATCAAAGTACCTAATGTCACACTCAACAATTAGTCAATAAAGCATGAGATTAATGTATTAAACAAAAAAGACCAATGTTACCTTCCCCAGATCTCGTATTGCTAATATGCTTCAACAATTTGATAGATTGGTTGCTCAATTTGTCAACATGATGGTAGCATTCTTTGGATATGGTTTTGATACTTGATGAATACTTTGAAGTTGTGAAGAGATTCGTGTGTTTAGAGATGGCTGATTTATAGGTTTCAAATGATATTAGAGACTACATGAATCAATGGATGAGAATGGTTGAGAGGACATGATGAATGTGCATGTGACATGTCCCTATGGAAAGCTAAATTGGTGAGTTAATTGATTACATGGATGAATGAAGTGGATTTGATTGATGAGTAGATTCAGAGTGATTGAGTGAGTCGATGAGATGGATGTGCATGGAGTTTTTTTGTAATTTGTGAATGCAAGGATTTTTAGCTTGGCTCACACCAAGTGAGGCCACAAATGGGGGACCTCATCCTCGGCATGAATGCACAGCAAACCAAACTTGAGCATGGTAGCCTAGTAGTGGCACAACATCAAACCTTAGAACACGTTGGATCAACGAAGGCACAAGCTTGCAATAAAAAAGGCCTAGTGTAGGTTTGAACCTTGGTGACCACAACAACACCACCACCACTTAACCATATGGGATGAACCCCTATGTGTATGGAAAATTATTAATAGAATTTAAATAAATTTATTTAATTAATTAATGTGCAGGATTGTAAAATAAATAAAATATTGATTTTTATTTATTTTTGAAGAAATTAGAATAGAAAAATAATTAATTTATTTAATTGTAGAGGAAATATTAGCTAAATTAAAGAATTGAAAATTATTTAATTAATGTGGATAAGAAGCATCCAATAAATGGATTAATTAAATAATTAAAAAATTAAATTAAAGAGGAATGAAAAGGATAAATTGATCAATAACATTAAAGAACTTGGGTGAGATGGATGAATCGAGCAATGTGATGATTTGAAATAAGGTGATTAGGTGAATGTGACATTTTAGGTGTGTACATCAATCACTATGCTAAAATAATGGACTAATGGTGAATGACATTCATTAACACGAAGAGTGGGGTTTTCGTCCAAGTGATAACATAGGCCAAGCCCCTTGTGGACACGTGGCTACTAGCCCCACCATTTGGACTAGGTAGATGCTTACTAGCACCACATACCATCGCAACATACTAGGCTTTCATCCAATAGGGATATTAGTTATTACAGGTAATCACTACATCAAAAGCCCATACTAATGGTAAGTGGCATCCACCAACATTAGGAGTAGGGTGTTCATTCCAACGTAGGCTAGCCTCCTTGTGGACACATGGCAATTGGCCCCATCATTTGGATTGGGTACAAATCCGCTAGCACATCAAAGGAATGCATGTTGGTGTTCAGCTAGGCACATTACAAGCCTACCACACTTTGTAGGGCTTGACGTTGAGACCTGAGCTCTGATACCAAGCAAGGCATCTACTACGCCAGAAGCTCAAATTAATTGTGAAAGGTGTTCACTTACATAAAGAGTAGGGTTTTCGTTCCACTAGAGTGCCAATGTAAGCTAGCCCCTTGTGGTATGTGATGATTAGCCCCACGATCTAGATTGGGTACACACCTGCCAATGTGACGGAGGAACGTGCATCAGGCTTCAACTAGGGGCAGTACAAGAGGATCTCCCAAAGAATCAAGGGCAATTGTGGAATTCATCATTAATGTCACTTCCCTTGTTCTCTTCCTTTCAATTTTCTTCTTGTGGCTGTGAAGTAGGGCATTTATTTCTTATCACATTTCCTCTTGCACTTGGGTGCACAATTTGGCATCTTGACTAGCAATTCAAGCAAGGTGGTATTTTAATGATTGATACCTCCTCTCATGTTACACCCACAATAATTGCATGTCACTGTGCCCTCAATTGCACCCAATGTTCCATGCTTTCATGTAGGGTCCCTTTTTCCTTGCATCCTTGCATTGCACAATGCATTCAAGAAATTGCAAAAAAAAAATGAAAGACAGAAGCATGCGATCAGCATTTCAATTCTTTGGAATTATGAAATATGAAAGGAGAAAAAAGAAGAGAACCAAAAAACCCCTCCAAATGTACTCCAATCATTAATAAATCCTTCAAATGCACTCCAATCAGTTGACAATCACTTCATGCAGCTGTAATCCAGATTGTTGAGAATGAAAATGATTTAAAGTTAAAAGGAAAGAAGAGGGCTTTAAGCAAGGTTTGACACAGTTTTTTCAGCAGCTGAGGTTCTCGTATGATTTGTTGAGTCCAAGCAAGTCTTGGTAGAGACTTGCTCAATTATTTGTGAATGCCCACAGCAGGCTAGGCTCATGATTTGCAAGCAAGCTACTTGTCTACTGCAGAAAGTTGAGAATTCAGCGAGTGCTTTCCAGGTTTTGAACTATGATTGAAATAGTAGCTATGATTTGGGAGCTTGATAACAACCAAAATTCCTGAAAGTATAAAAATCCTGCTCCAATATGTGCATGATTCCAGGAAGTCCCAACTATGTTCGCTTTCATCTCATCTGGGGTGTCTTTGTACTAAGGTATGCAGTTACTCTGGCAATTATGACAAGATGTTTTATAGGGAATGATCTGGTTCAGAGACTGCAGGCAAACACCCGACCATTGGTTTGTCCCTACTGAATGCAATATTTGAAGGCTTCATTAAGACTCTTATCGAGTGGGTGAAGCCAAAATTGGGCTTGCACCATCAATTATCTATTTTAGTTTCTGAGGCACTTGTGATGCACAAAATTTTATCATTTTTGGAAATTTTTAGAAATTTTTAAATCGGGGTTTCATCTTCATAAAACTGTCCTTTTAACATGAATCTTGTAAAAGAAACATATAGCTTCTCAAGTTCCATTGCAGAAAACATTCACCTATTCCTTAGTTTTCTTAGTTCTCTTTATGTGTTCATAAGTATGATCTGCTTGTCAGTTTTCTTAGTTCTAGCCCCTCCAATGGCACACACTCTTGTGCTCTAATAGATGAAGAGTGCTGAATGCTTCTTTCATATCCTGATGGAATCAACATCTTGGTTCCCAAACTTAGAAAATGGTACCATACCAGCCATCGATTTCAGCTGTATCATCAATGTGATGAGTATGTATGTTCTTTATCTGATCCTTGAGCCTGTATCTCATCCTTATGTCCATGAACCAATCCTGACCGGAAGACTTGAAACAAAGCATAAGACCACAAACAATTAGAATATAAGAAAATTGAAAGTTAAGCTTACTAATAATTATTCTATAAACTATTTCAATTCATTTATCTCTTTGTACATCTACAGCTTTTTAAACTCTCATTTGGTGTATTTTATACATCTTGCTTGACTACCAAACGAATGCCCATGCTTCTATTAACTTATTTTATTCATTTAAATGGTGTGCAAAGTTAGTAGTTTGTTCATATCCACGAAAAATGAGACCTAAAATCTGTTCTCATCTGCAATTTGCTAACTGTTTATAAGTTCTCTGCTTCCATTTTCCATGTTGAACTCATTCAAATGACTCATTTCCTGTGTTCCACGGGGACGCGTCCCCTGCCCTTGTACCCCCGTTCCCGTCCCGGGTACGAAACGGGGACGCGGGGACGGATTTTCAACGTCCCCTAACAGTCCCCTTTTCGTTCCCAAATCGGGGACGTTCCGGAAACTGGAAAAAACAAAGTTTCCTAAATAGGGGATAGATTTGGGTACCGGGGACGGTTAGGGGACGGCTTGGCCGTCCCTGGTACCCAAATCCGTCCCCTATTTCCCAGCCAAAAAAAAATGGCCCCCGTCTTAAAAAGTGAGTTTTTTATTAATTTGTTTGGTTTTTGGCAGGCCCCATGTGGACTCTAATATTAAATAAAAGATACTAAACCCTAGTATGGATGCTAAAAACATAAAAAGCCTAACTCTCTTTCATTTGTTCATTTCATTCATTCTTGCCAAAAAGAAGAAGAGGAGCAACAACAAAGCTTTCGTAGAGGACAGTCATATATTTGACATATTATTTGCTGATACATTACTGATTTTGATTATTATGGACATCTAATTATGGAGTTGAACTTCTATGTTTACTATTTAGTATTTTAGTTTGACTTCTCTTTATGTCATTTCATGCATGAAACTTGGAGCTTTTGGGCATTTTCTCTATATGTACGCCATATTTTTACAATGAAAGTATTTGAACTTTGTTAATTTGTTATGTATTCATTGTTTTGAGCTTCTAAATTGTCTATGGTGAATGGTTTATCAATGTTATGCTATGCATATTTGAATTATTTCTATATATATAAAAATTCCCCTATTTTTTTAATAGCTGTCCCCTGCCGTCCCCTAAAAATTGGCTCCGAGCTGTACCCGTACCGGAAACACATCCCCGTCCAGGAAACTCCGTGGAGCATAGCTCATTTCTCTTAGATAATCATTTTGTTTTGTCTATTCTAGTAAACAAAAATGTGTGTATGAATGCTTTTGGATTTAATTGTAAACATGTATGATCTATCATTTGGAAGTGGAGACTAAAGGAGTCAATTGGAGAAACAACCTTACGAAGAGGTAGGCGAGAGGAAGTGATGCGAGGACTGGGAAGCGAAGCACATGACAAAGAAAAATGGGGATAAAGCAGTATGAATCCAAAAAATAGCTTAATCAAATGGTGATAACTCGTGCATATCACCATAGTAAACTAGCAAATAACAAATTTAGGATATTCACTAAGAATTAAATCAACAAGAAGACCTAAATAAAGCATTCTGAAAATTATATGACTATAAAAGATTGGTGTATGCACATGTCAATATAGATCCATTCTTTTATATTCATATAATTTTCATATATAATAGATGTATTTATTTACATCATCTTGTCATTTTAATTTTTAGGGAGTAATCTAAATTTGTTTTTTACTAGTTTACTATATTAATATGTAACATTTATCACCATTTAATTAAGCTATCTCTTGGATCCATACTTCTTTACCCCTTTTTTCCTGGTCCTATGCTTTGTTTCCCACTATACACATCACTTCCTCCCTCCTCCCTCTGCAATTCAATCCTTCTTTGTCCTCTTCCTAATGATGGATCACTCAGAGTGATCCAAAATGTTCATTGAAAAATTTACTCATTTAATTCCAAAAGCAATCATACACAATATTTCATGGACTGTAGAAAATTCATGACAACTATAGACAAATGTGCTCGATATTCTCCTGGTTAATTTTTATGTTTCTAGTGTTATAAAGTTCATATTGAAAGTTGAGGCACCCTGGATGCAAATTTTAAGGATTAAAGATTCTTTTTTATTTACATAGAATTAGCAGTAAATTTTGCAGCATACTTGCACATTCAGTTTTGCAGAAAATGCCGGCCTTTGTGGTGTCCCTGGACTCCGATCATGTGGCCCCCATCTGACAGCAGGATCTAAAGCTGGGATAGCTCTAGGAGTTGTATTCTTGGCAGTCTTTACTCTTGTATGTGGAGCCTGCATGTGGAAAAGAAGGCAAAACATTCTTCGTGCACAACGACTTGCCTGTATGTTGCACAAACTGTAGCCTGCTAAATATTCTACTAATAAGCTATATGGATCATTTCTATTAAAAATCTGATTTATAAATTTTTGAATGCAGTGCGGGAAGCTCCATATGCAAAAGCCAGGACTAACTTTACAAGAGATGTGCAAATGTCGAGACCTTACATTCATGATCACATTCGAACTTATACAGATCCAGGGCCACAATTACTTACTTAGTCATCTCCCTAGGTGCCTAAACTATGTTGTGTTATCATGATGTTTATAATGGAAACTGGTATTTATTTTCATATACCAAGCAAGATTCAGATATATTGTATTGCTCTTCCATCTCATTCACCATATTACTCTTTATTTGTTGTAGCTAAAGGTTTGAAGATCAATTCATTAATTTCGGGTTGATATTGAAGTCAACCCTTTCTTGAAAGAATCAAGAGCCTATTTCTGGTTCATTTTTTTCCATTCATTACCTATCTAGTTTCTCAATAGACATTTTTACTTCATGGTCCATATGCATAGGTACTCACAATGACTATATTCCACGCTCCGATACTTTTGATTCCATTTTAAACTTTTTCATGCACAGGACCCATTTTTAGGATCAAAAGACAAGCAGATCATACTTAAGAACACATAAAGAGAACTAAATGATGCAGAATATGAATGATGAATTGGGTATATTTTCAGATTTCTTCTTAAGCCTTCCTTAGGTAAGAAGGGTATCATTTATATTAATGTGAGACCACTGAATTTCAGTGGTTGGAAAATGATCATCCATTAGAACATTGGAGGATTGAAGTTTAGTTAAAGTTTTGAAAACAAGCCAAACATGTTATATGTAAAAGTGTATCAATTTGGCTGTTCCAACATATGTTGGAGAAAATTATATACTCTTCCCTCAAAAACATTATATTTAAGCCGATAGGCTTTTCTTTCGGAACGGACTCGGTTCCGTACATACATTAATTGTCTCACGCTGAAAATGGTAGTTTTTTTTGTCTCACGCTCATACTGCCGGTTTTTTGTTTCACGCGTTTTTCCGTGCACAGCACAACACTCGGCCAATTTTTATTTTCTTGGGCGTGGATATCTTCATAAGATGCTCCCTTATTGAAAATACGCAAGCTCATTCTTCCCAAGTTTCCTTAGATATCTTCTATCTATCGCTCTAACACCTAAAATAATGTGATTCCTTGCAAATTTCAAAGAATTAAATTCATTTTGTGCAACCGTTTATTATTTAATTTAAAAGTTTAATAAATTAGCCGATAGCTATTGTTGGTTGAAAACTGTCCGAATAGGGAATAGCCGATAGCTTAATTAACATTGTGGAATTTCGTAAGACGTATAGAAAAAACAAACAATAAAAGGCCTAATAGAGAACCCTTATTTTAAGTCTTATTTGTATAAGTATTATGTAAATATAAATAAACTAATATAAATATAAATACTATAATAATTTTTCTTCTTAATAAATAAATTAATTTGTATATATATATATATATTTTTTTTATTCATTTGTCATATAAAATTGAATTAAATATATAATTTTAAGTTAGATATAATTAAAAATTAAAATCTTATATACATAATAACAATTAAAAATATAAAATCTTAAAATTTAATATAAA
>MU228145.1:1021959-1060873 GCA_018584345.1 Thuja plicata | reverse complement strand
CATTTTAAGAGGGAAACCTAGGATCTCCTTCTTTATTCTTATTTCCAATAGATTGATTCATTTATGCATTGATCCTTTTTGGGTTGATCAATTTGGATCCTTCCTTTGTGCATTTGAGAATAACGGGTAATGTCTTATTTATCCCTCCACTCTAAACATTAAATGTAAGGTGATAAGTGATTTGAGTATCAAAACACTCTTATTCTATTAACATCATTTTTCTCCTTTACACTATAGTTACAACATTTTTTATAATTGAATTTTTAGGCCAAATAAGAACTTTATCTTCATTAAATGTGACTCTATAGCCTTGATCAGCTAGCCCTAAAATGGATATTAGGTTCCTTTTAATTCCTGGTACAAACAGAACATCTTTTAGATGTAATGTTACCCCGCTTCGTAGTTTGATTGAACAGGTCCCAATTCCTTTCATGGGGTAGGTGGAGTTATCACCAATGGTGACTTCTTTAGAAGAATGTCCTTCAAGATCTTCAAACTGATTCCTGAATCCAGTTATGTGTCTAGAAGCTCCACTGTCAATTATCCAGGTGTTCTTATTTGTATTAAGTTCACTTGATAATGCTAGAAAGAATAATGAATTATCTTCTTTGGTTTCAACTATATTTGCTTGTCCTTTATTTCTGGTAGGACATTCTCTATGAGTGTGCCCATATTTGTCACATTTGTAACACTGAACCTTCGATTTGTCTTTCTTATAAGATTTATTTGAGAAGTTGGCATTATTAGAAAAAATTATATTTCCTTTCCTCTTGAAGAACTTCTTCTTCTTGTTGAAAGTATTTGTTTGTAGTGCTTGAATCTCACTTCCCTTATTTGGTCCAATCCCTCTGGATATCAACCGAGTTTCCTTTTGTAAGCAATCATTTTTGAGTTGGTCAAATTTAGGCAAAGGAGGCCTTCCACTGATACATTGAATAAATGACTCCCATGATAAAGGTAATCCCCTTAGAGCAATTAGGGAAATATCAACATCATCAACTGTATTACCGATGGAGAATAGTTGATCCCTTATTTCAGTGATTCTTAGAAAGTAAGATGTTATTGTTTCTCCCTTATTCATTTTTATATTCATCATTTGTTGTTTTAGAGTTAATATCTTGCTTGCAGTATTTATCTCAAATGTATTTTGAATGGTTTTATAAACCTCATAAGCAGATGTTAACCTCGATATGCTTGGTAATATTGTGTCTTTAACTGAGTCAATGATTAGCTTCTTGACTTTATTGTTTCGTCTTTTCCAAATTGCTTTTTCTGTCTCATCTTCAGGTATTTTAGGTTCTTCCTTATGTAGGATTCTAGTTCTAGTTCTCGCATCAATGTATTGATTCGAATCTTCCAAGAGACAAAGTTAGAGGCACCTTCAAGTCTGTCCTCCATCCTGAGTGTGTGGGCCATATTTTATAACCTTCAAGTATTAAACTTCATGATTTCTTATTATTGAAGATGTAATAGTTTTATGTGTCTCTACCGATAATTTCTGATAACTGGAATAATCTGAGTCTCTATCGTCAATTTAGATGTTTGTAGATTAATGAGATTTTGCCATCGATTTGAGTGCCTACAAGTTAATCTGTCGTCGATTAAATGTCTGCAAGTTTAATGAGTCTCTGCCTGATTTATCCTTGATACAGTTGCAGAGATTGTAGATGCTCGGGTGCTGATGATCCTTGATGTAGATCGCTAATACAGATCACCGATGTCTATGTATATTGCAGATCGCTGGTTCCTAGATTGTCGATGTCTTTACTTATTAATGCAGATCGATGATGCCCTAAATATGGTCTGCAGATCGCCGATGTCTATTTGCTTGATATCTTATTCACTTCTCCTAACTTGGCTTTGATACCATGTTAAGGAAATGGATGAATAGGTAAGTGAATAATATGCTCTTGTTGATGGTCTGAGGAAAACAATGGCCTTTGTGATTGATTGATTCCTCATTCCAGTCAACCATATATATTATACAAAGGGTTAGCAACTTGGAGGATCATGACCCTTCATGATATCCATTAATTACTAACTAATATAATTAGTTTACTTAACATCTCTTAACTAATCATCAGTAGGAGGAGTTTCTAAAACAATAAACATAATTAACTATTAAGAGTGATCTGCATTAGCATTACAGTCCAGATTATAATATGTCTGTAATGCTAATGTAATGCTAATGCAGAACATTCCATAACTGATGTAATTATATTTAATTGTAATTCTATCAGACATTAAATCTGATTGAAACTATATTTCAACACTTATAAATAAAATCATGAATTTAGAGAATATCTAAGATCTTTAGATAAGGTTTTATTTTTATTTGCAAGATCTCAATCAAAATTTTGGAGTTTTTCCTAGCTCATTTGATATAATATCAATTGTAATTTCAAATATTTCATTTTTAAATTTCATGGACTCTTTTTCCCATGTTTAATATACCATATTAAAAACACTATATCAAAGTTTCAATCTTATCAATAATCTGTAGTGGTATTTTTTTATAATAAATTGCACAGTTCAAGTCTCAGTAAAATGTACAAGGGCTTATAGCATTACAGTAGTTGAAGTAGGGGTACTACTGTACTCTTGGACGCTTGGTTCAATATTGAAATTTTTGTTCTAAGTTATCAAAAGCCAAGCCAAATCTGTCATTACATCGGTTTCAAATTTGACGCTCGTATTTGAGTAAAATTTTTTGTTTTTGAATTTGATTCCCTTATTAGTTATATCATCTTTATTTTCAGTGGGCAGGGGATCTTTATCATCCCTAACATTGTTTACGAGATTGGAGTGAAAGCAATTTCAAATAAATACAGAGTAGAAGACAAAGTTGCTTTTTATTGGAACAGTCAAACGGAGGCACAGCAAGGTCACCATTAAAGAGCAATGGCAGCCATACAATGGCTGCAAAAGCAACAATAGTTACAATAGCAGCAAAACATACAGCAAAAGAAGTCTCCTTCAAAAATGGAGAAAATTTGAGGAGACACTGAAAAAGAAGCCTTCAAACACTGAACAACCAGGCAGATGGACAGCCACTCTGAAGTAAAATAGAGATGACTGAAACCTCGATAACCTCCGAATCCAGAAAGCAAAGCCCCTCCTTAATAGGCCAATCTGTCTATCCTTCAGACAATGTGCTTAAAGATTTCAAATAGATGTTTTAAGATCATTGTTAAGTTGTAAATAATCTTGGAGGACCGGAGATAAGTTTGTAATTTGTAGAGCAAGATTCTAGCAAATCGTTTGAATTTCAATTTGAAGGGGTAGAGAGATGCCAAACTGCGGAGCAATTAAATTTCCAAATGAATTTGGGATGACCCGACTGCACATTTGTGTGAGAATATTGTGCCGAGTAGAAACACGATGAAGTTTAGTTTTTAGTATGCTTGCAGAGAGCTGGAAAACAAGAGAAATTCAATGACAAAGGTTGCGAGCTTGATAGCAAAACCAAAAAGCATGTTTTATAAATTCAGATTTAGTTCGAAAAAAAAGATAATGGTGGATGAAGAAATTTGAGACGATTATTGATAGGCAACTTAACATGAAGGATCTTCCACGCCAAAAGTTGGGGTTGAGCATCGGCTTTAGACTTCTAATTTGAAAGCTAGACACATTCCACTTTGTCCAGTTGAACTTGCAGATCTTCTTGACATTGGGGTGAGAGCGAAATTCAAGGGAGGAGCTTTCTAATGTGGTTTTGAGGGGAAAGGAAAGGAAAGGAAAGGAAAGGAAAGGTCTTTTATAGTCTACTATATCAGCCATATGTTTTTGGGTAGACATATGGTGACAACAATATGTGACTACCCCGTACTCTTTGCAAGAGGCATCCATTATGCTACAAACGAGGCGTACATACCCTACCCCCAGTGGGATTTGAACTTGTGACCTCCCTTTAAAAAGTACAGGGAAACAACAATAGGAAAAAAGTTCAATGGGAGGATTTGGAGAAGAGGTTGCTTGGCGGAAGAGGTCAAGTTGAACTTGGTTCAAAGTTACTACCAAGACTTCCAATGAAAGCTGATTGGATCTCACAAATCTCAAAAAACTTGAATTCCCCTTTTAAAAAGATGTGTTCCTCGGCCCGTTTGTTTCGCGGAATTTGTGCATGCTGGAATTGCCAATTCTGGAATTTAATCCATTCTGAAATTCTGCTATTCTCAAAACGAATTCTAGAATATGGGCTTGACCTGTTTGGTTCACCTGGAAGATGACTGAGAAGATGCAGATTCTGCGTTTGGTTCCACAAAACTGGAATTGGAATTGGAATTTTGTTTTTGCACACATACACGTGTGTGTATATACACACACATATACACATGTTTATACACACACACGTGTATATACACATACACATGTATACATGTGTGTATATACACATATGTGTATATACACACATGTATATATACACATGTATATATTCACATGTGTGTGTATACACACATACACATGTGTGTATATATACACATACACATATATACACACACATGTGTGTATATATACACATACACATATATACACACACATGTGTATATACACACACATGTATATACAGGCATGTGTGTATACACACACACACACTCACATATATATACATGTGTATATATACACATACACGTGTATATATACACATACACATGTGTGTATATATACACACATACACACACATATATATACACATATATGTATGTATATACACATGTATACACATATACACACATGTGTGTATATATATGTGTGTATATGTACATGTGTGTATATACACACAAGTGTGTGTATATATATATACATGTGTGTATACATTCGTATGTATATATATACACACATGTATATATATACATCCTTATAGCAATATAATATACATTATTGACACAAAAATGAGAATGCATTTTCCTTCCCAAAATAATACTCTCAATTCCAATTCCACTTTTCAATTCCAATTCCAGGTCTGAAGGGGGAATTGTGGAATGGTCAAAATGACCCAAAATAAGAATTCACATAACCGTATTCCAATTTTTAATTCTACAACCAAACAGGGAATTGAACATTTTGGGAATTCGGAAATGCCAATTCTTGGTCAATTCCGCTAAACAAACGGGCTTAAATACTCTTAATAACCCCAAGGGGTTTTCGATCTTGCTGAAATGGAGGATTCCACCATATAAAGGAGGTTGCAAAGTTGAGGCCATGACTAAAGGATTGATCATACCAAACTAGCTTCTTCAAAGTGGTTTGTAATGCTTTCCAAATAGAGTTGAGACCCATGAGTTTTAAAATAAGAAGCCAATAAGAGTTTATAATTCCAACTAACCTTGCCCCAAGTGTGGCTAGTAGCAATAGTTTGAATGCAAAATCATATCAAATCCTTCTAGGGAGCCTCTCCTTCCAAAGCATGCATGATCCAGTTAGGGGCAAGACAAATGCCCTAAGTGTCAGGGTCAATAATCCCCAAACTACATTTGTCCTTTGACTACATGCAACATGACTAAGATGTGGAAGGGGAACATTTCTTGATTCCTCATTTGGCCCTAACAAAGCTCTTGATTAGTTGAGTTGGTTGTAACATTTTTTAGATGACATCCAACAAGATGAGATGTAAACATGGCTAGCTATGAGGATTTTATTGGCATTTGAATGTGGCTGGTCATGGAAAGAAACCAATTGGTCCAACTCAAAACTTTGCCTTTGAATTTGGTAATAAACCAATTTCACATAACTTTGAGAAAGACTCCAATCCTAAAGGGTGTACTAAGGAATCCGATTATTGTAACATGTTTGATTTAACAATATCCACTAGGGACCCAAGGGTGATGTGGATTGGGGCAATTCATAATGAATTGAATTTTATGCATGACAAGCTTGGATCCTGAGACAGTAAAAAATTTTTCCAAAGTATCAAGAGTATGAGTTATTCCATCTGCTAAATTTTGGATAAACAACGTGATGTCATAAACAAAGTGGGAGTTCAACGCTTTGGCATTGCTAGGCAACAAAATACCATGGATAAACTTAGAAGAGAAACCATGTTGAAAGAGGTAACTCAGAGCATTGACAATTAAAAGAAAAGGAATGGTGAAGGGGCAACCATTGCATATAGGCTTTCCCAAGGGAACTTGGGGGGAAAGTGCTCAATTAAAACAACTTTAGCATTGGCATCACTGAACAACATTTCAATTTGCTCTCAAATTTTGGATCCAAAACCTAGTCATTTTAACATATTCTTGCCCATTTTTGGTACCCTTGGTTGAAAATGGTCTAAATTAAACTTTGTCACTGTTAGAAATTCTTTTGCCTTGGTCATTTTTTATCGCAGTTGGGATTTCGGGTTTTTGGCATCTATTGGGAATAGCCATCAGAAACCAAGTGTCTGGTCGAAAGTATTGTTCTTTGTTTTGCCTGTGTTGAGTTGGTCTCTTGGTCTTCAAGTTGTCAACTTAAAAGTTCTCTATCATTCTTCAGAAGGTGATCTTTGGGTCCGACAGGTGTTCCTAGAACTTCGTCGGAGTTCAAAAGCTTGGGAATAACTTAAAGAAATGAAAGAAAGTAAAGTGGTTTATTGAAGGCTTCCTTTCAGAAAAATAGCAAATGTTGGAAGTATCATCAAGTTCCGAAGAAAGAAAAGAACTTATTTTAATAGGCCCGTTTGTTTGTTGGAATTGATCTGGAATTGGAAAATGGGAATTGGTGAATTGGTATGGCCAATTCCAATTTTAGTACAAAATGAGCATTTCTCCAATTCCACCTCTTGACTTGGAATTGGAATTGACTCATGGAATTGGAATTGAGAATTCAATTTTGAGAAGGGAAACTAATTCCTGTTTTCCAATTCCAGATCAATTCCAGCAAACAAACGGGAAAAGGGGAAAGCCAAAGAAAGAAAAGGAAGTCTAAGAAGCACGATAAAAGATAAGTGCCAGAACTTTGTCAGAATCTGACCACCCATGTAGAACGAAGCATAGTGGCGAAGTATCATTCGAGTAAAAGAAGTGCGGAAAAAGGCCTAAGTTCTCGAATGATCATCGGATTCCGAATGGTGAAAAGAACAAAGAGAAACCTATAGGAAGGAGAAGTAAAGGCATCAGAATAAAGGCAAAGTGCAAGAATTATGTTCGAAAACTGATGCTTGGCTTAGAAAAAATTATAAAAGAGCCAAGCCTTATCTTATGAAGCAAAATCAAAGGGGCGGAGAAAGTTAAGGTTTCCTGAAGAGGTTTCGGATTCTGAAACTTAGAAAAGTATAAAACTAAAGGGAAGTAGAAGATATATAACTTCCAGAAGGGTTGTCTAACTCCCATAACATGGAAAACACTCATTTCAAAAGCAATGGAGCCATTATTTCAAAATTATGACGTGTCCCAGTTTTTGAAAGCTGCAGAGCATTAAATGCTGACGAGATTAGTTTTAATGGTGCATCTTGTTGATCATTAAAAGAACAATTTTTATGCAATTTGACCATTCTTCGAAGGTTATTCTGCAAGATTTTAAGTGTGAAGAGGAAGCTAAAGCTAGGCATCACCTCTGCGACGACAAATGGAATAATTTAGTGAGTTAAACAATTCTACTTCGCCTCATTTTTTTTTGTTTTACTGGAGTTAAATTGCATCCACATTAAAATGCAAAATGAAGTACAAACATTTGGGGTATCATCATTTGAATGGGCTGGAAAGTGATCTTTGTGAAATTGGAGATACGACGCTAGGTCAAGTTGACTTGGATAAATTTTGGAGGAGAGTAAACAATCCAAACAGACACCCAATTATAGAGAAATTGACAGTAAGTGGTTTGTAGCAAGCGGTCAACTTTCTTGTTGCAATACAATGTGCTGAGTTAATAATGGAATGCATAAATCGTTACTGTTGATGACAATTATTCAATTGTGTATTGTCATTGATGTTTACACAACTATAGTGATGTTTACACAAATGTCTAATCCTATCCGAGCACAGTCAGTTCATGTCAAGCACTCTCAGGCATTGAAGAGGACCAAAGTGATTTTCAGTTCTAACTGAGCTCACTCGGGCATTACAGTGTTGGTTGGGCGTTGAAGGATTTCAGTGTTGACTAAGTTAAACAGTTAGTGTCAGCCGACTAACAACAGTTTACATTTTATATTTAATTGGTTATATGCAGCCAGCAGACATGAATTTTATTATTTAGTTGGAAGGTTATTAAGACCGACTTGACAAGGCTTATCATATATATATATATATATATATATATATATATATATATATATATATAAGGTCAAGTTTGGATTGAATAAAAGAGAAGAAAGAAAGTAAGATATGTGTTTATGACATGAAGAGTGAAGGCAAAATCAGATGGGATTCTGATTGAGGACAGAACACATAGAGCTGCAATAGAATATCCAATCAGTGAGGATCAAGTAATTAAATCTAGAACAAAGATCTGAATCAACAAAGATAGTTTCTTATCAAAATAGGTCAATCCATTGTTACTTTCTAACAACTGTAGTAGTGATCAAAATCTCTTAACAGAGTAGACTTAACAGTCTTTTGTAAATACTCTCACATGGTGACATTTCTGCATTGAAGTGTTTGAAGACCTCTAACAAGGCCACTCCTTACAAGGTGATTAAATCCTCTAACAGGGTCACACCTAACAGTGTGTTATTGTAACCTTTAATAGGGTTGGCTCCTAACAGGGCTCACTTCAGAAGAGTGAAAAACAGTGACTAGTTGCAATTGGTGGTTTTTCCCATATTGGGTTTCCACGTTAAATCTTGGTGTTATCTGTGTACATGTTATTTTCTTTATGGTTTATGTTTCTACAATTAATTACTAAAGGATAGTCACAGTTAATATCTTAAGATTTTCTATGTTAACCGAGTGACAGTAGAATATTTGTGTTAACCGAGCAACAGTGAAAATTTGTTTAAGACATTTAAGGTACTTGGATTTGTTTTTGTGGTAACTAATTCACCCCTCCCCTCTCAGTTACTCAACTCATTTCCAACAATTGGTATCAAAGTTACAAGTGCTTACAGGGAAGGTTTTAAGGCCTAAGCTAAAGATCAAAGATGTCTTACAGAAGGGAGATCCCTAAGCTTAACAAAGACAATTTTGTTGCGTGACAAGATTTGATGAGGCTACATCTATCTACTATTGGAGATACTGGTTTGCAATTCTTGGACCATAGGTATGTGGAACCACCGAGACCTTTGACTATGGATTAGATGATAGACATGAGGCATCATAACATAATGAAGATTGATATAGCCTCTGCATTCAACTATTCTGAATTTGATGAAGTCAAGGACGTCCCTACTGCCTTTGATAAGTGGAAAAAACTACATGATATTCATGAAGGAGATGTCAATGTAAAGAGAGCCAAAGCATAAAGTCTTCGAGGTCAATTTGATCAGATGAAAATGAAAGAAGGAGAAGACATTACAAAATACAGTGAAAGAATCAAGAAAAGTGTCGGTGCCATCAAAGCTGTCAGTGGAGTGATTGAAGACACAACAGTGGTTAGTAAGGTATTGAGGACTTTACTTCCTATCTATGCAATTAGAGTTTCAACTATTCAAGAGATAAGATGCAGTAATGGTATAACTCTAGATGGATTGGTTGGAAGACTTACAGCTTTTGAGTTGGATAACTTTGACAATTACTCTCCTAATGCTAGCAATCATGAGTCTGCATTCAAAGATAAATTAAACCTTGGAAAGATGAAAGGAAAATAGATTGACAGTGTGAGTGATGATGAATTTGTTAATGAAGATCTGAAAATCATTCAAGCATTACTTGCAAGGAGAGCTGCAATAGAAAAAGGACACTGTACAAAGGTAGAATACCATTAATTTGTTTTTCATGTGATGAGGTTGGTCACATTATTGCTAAGTGTCCAAACAAGGAAGACAAAGGTGAGAGAAAGATCAAAAAGTACAAAGGCAAGAAAGATTTCAAAAGTTACAAAAGCTACAAGGACAAAGGTAAGAAATATTGTTATATTGCTAAAGATTCTGATAGTGATGAAGATGAAGATGAAATGGTTTATATTTCTATTAAGGATGAGTCAGATAATGAAAAGACAACACTATATTCTCATATAAGCAAGAATGACACTTGGATAATTGATAGTGGCTGTTCTCACCACATGATTGGTGATAAAACCAAATTTGAACATCTTGAGCACTATGATGGTGGGTGTGTCAGTTTTGGGAATGATGAACCCTGCTATATGAAAGGTAAAGGTTGTATTGCTTTAACAGAAGGAATCACATTTGATAATTCTTATTGGGTTGAGGGACTAAGGCACAATCTACTAAGTGTGGCACAACTGAATAACATTGGTTTCAAGGTAGAATTCATGAATGGTAAGGCCAAGCTCCTGGATGGTAAGGGAAACCTAGTTGAAATTGGCAGGCAAACAAAAGGTAATCTACTCTATCTTGATCTCACTGAAAGTTCATGTTTTATTGCACAAGTAGAAGAAATTTGGTTATGACATAAAAGGTTATGTCATGTGAACTTTGATAACCTGGTCAACATAAACAAGAACAAAAGAGTAAGAGGAATTCTTGTTCTGAAGAAACCTGAATTAGCAATATGCAAACAATATCAAATTGGGAAGATGGGAAAAACTAGCTTCAAGAGAAAGAATTACAATACATAAGAAGTTTTGGAATTGGTACATACTGATTTATGTAGAGCAATTGGAACAACAAGTTACACAGGCGAGAAGTATTTCATTCTATTTGTTGGTGACCATTCCAAAATGATGACTGTTATGTTTCTCAAAGAAAAATCAAAAGCTTTTCAGAAGTTCAAGTGGTACCTTGACAGAGTTGAAAAAGAAACAGGAAAGAAACTTAAATGCTTAAGATCTGACAGAGGAGGAGAATTCATCTCTAATGAATTCAATGAATTCTGCAATGAAAGAGGAATCAAAAGACAAGTATCTGCCCCAGGTACTCCACAACAGAATGGGATAACAAAAAGAAGGAACATATCCATTATGGATTGTGCAAGAACCTTGGTGATTGAAAAGAATGTTGCTACCAAATACTGGAAGGAAGCCATGAGCACTGCAATTCGCACCTTGAACCGAGTTCAACTGAAGAAAGGTACTGAGAAAATACCTTTTGAATTATGGTATTACTATAAACCTAATGTTCGTTATTTCAAAGATTTGGAAGTAAATGTTACATCTTGAAGGAATCAAGAAATGGAAAATTTGATGTAAAAGGTGATGAAGGTATATTCCTAGGCTACTCATGTAAAAGCAAAGCATATAAATTTTTGAATCTTTCTACTCATAAAGTCATAGAAAGTGTGCATGTAAGGATTGATGAGTTTCCAGAAAGAGGTCAAGAATAGAGCAATGAAGAGCCCAAGGATTATAGAAACTCTGTGTATTATGAACCTAATACTATACCTAAGACACAAGCAATGGTGATTGGACAACATCCCTGTCAACCATTGAACTCAACTGCACAAACTCAAACAATTCAACCTGAGTTGCAGCCTGTGCAACCCAAGCTATTGGTAGAGGAAACCGAGTCATAGACTAAAGAAACTGAGTCACAGACAGAGGGAACCGAGTCATAGACAGAGGCACCCAAGTCTCAGACAAAGGCATCCGAGTCTCAGATAGTGGAACCCGAGTATCAGACAGAAGAACAAAACATAACTTTTGAGCATGGTGAACCAAGTGGAACAAACCCAAAATCAAGAAGGAAGGATCCTGTACTTGAAAAATATGTCAGAAGGCATCATGAACCTAGACAAATAATTGGAGATCAGACAAAAGGTGCAATGACAAGGAACAAAATTAAAGGTACATGTTTGCTTAGTGAAATTGAACCTAGAACTATTAAAGATGCATTGAATGATGAAATTTGGATCAAAGCAATGAATGAAGAAATTGAGCAGATAGAAAAGAAAAAAACTTGGACTCTTGTACCTAGACCAAAAAATAAGAATGTGATTGGTACTAAGTGGGTTTTCAAAAACAAGATGAATGAAAAAGGAGAAGTTTCCAGAAACAAGGCAAGATTAGCATGTAAAGGATATGCACAAGAAGAGGGTATTGATTATAAAGAAACTTTTCCTCATGTTGCAAGACTTCAAGGATTCAGAACTCTTCTGGAATATGCTGCACACAAAGGATACAAGGTATATCAAATGGATGTAAAATATGAATTCTTATATGAAATTCTTGAGGAGGAAGTCTATACTGAGCAACCTAAAGGTTTTATAGATCCTAGCAAAGGAATATGGTTTGCAAACTGCACAGAGCATTGTATGGATTAAAACAAGATCCTAGAGCCTGGTATGAAAGATTGCATGGTTACTTGATAAGTATTGGATATCAGAGAACTAATGATAATAGTAGCTTGTATATCAAAGAAGGACATCAGAACAAGATACTATTAGCAGAAATATTTGTGGATGATTTATTGTTTACTGGATATGATGACTTATGCAAAGCATTCTCCGAAGCCATGAGTAAGGAATTTGAGATGTCTATGATTGGTGAAATTAAATTATTTTTTGGTCAAAAAGTTTATCAGATGAAGGATAGTATCTACATTACCCAGTCTAAATATATCAAAGAGATACTGAAGAAACTTGGGATGGAAGACTCCAGACCAGTTGGAACACCTATGCCTACTAGACATAAGTTGTCTAAGGATGATGATTTAAAGGAAGTAAACCATGAAGACATTATATTTTTCCATTAGTATATGCAAAGAAAAACATGAAAAACACCATCGGTCTATACTACACCGACAGACAGAGCACAACACTACCCGACACCAAGGTTACCAATATTGCCAAGTACAAAGCATCCCAATGCAACACTATTCAGTGTTACCCGATGACAGGAAAGACAAAGGAACCCGACGAGTAACCAATAGTGCAACCTGACAAAATAGTCAAGAGTGGAACCCGACAGATGAAGGGAACCCAACGATCAGTTCAAAGAAGGAACACTGACAAACTTTCAGTTCACACCAACGATCAAGAACCGACAGTCAGTTACATCCCACAAAAAGTGGATCTGACTTTCCACATCAGATAAATCACTTAAGTTTTATATTTAGCTTCTTGATTTATTTTAAATCCATTACATGAGGGAAAAACAATGTAATTATTATTGTTTTTATCAGTTTAACTTATTTAAAACATGCAAACTAAAGGATCAAGGTGAAGTTGTATACCTTGGATCTAGAGTTAACATTGTAATGCGTGATTCTAAAATAGGTCAAATAACTTGTACAAATAAATGCTCAATCAATTGTGAACATGTTGTTCAATGATGATTGTAGCCACTAAGAGCATCTAAGGATCAGACAAGAGAATTCATGCAGAAGAACAGAAAAGGATCAAATCAATTTTCAAGAACAGGACCAAGGCTACCGATGAGTAGGAAAAGGTATTAATCAATCACTATAGGTGATATTCATATACTGTAATCTTTAATGGATCTATAATCAAAAATTATATATTTCATACAGTCAGGTCAAACATATTGTACACATTCTAACAAGTGGGGTACACTTAAGAAATCCTTTCAAGGAAGGTGGATTTAACAGTCCTATTGTAAATCTCTTAACTGAGTGCACACTTAACAGTGTTGCTAAAGCTCTTAACAGAGTAGATCCTAATAGGTCTCCACATTAATACTCCTAACAGGGTAGATCATCAGAAGTGATCAAATTGTAAGCCTTAACCGACTCCCTTCCATTCTACAGATAATGAAGTTTTGTGGGTGTCATCTCGACCGCAGTTTTTACTTCCTAACAAGAGTTTTATGCGATATCATATCTTGTGTTATGTGTCTATTACTTTCATGAATGTTTCTATGAATTTTGCATACAATTTAGTTTATGAATTAATACTACATGCATAATAAAAAAACATCAGATATGGTAGGTAATACAATACAGATTGATTACAAATGAAGTAAGGTGAAAAGAGTTAAAAGTTTTAGAGGTACTGATTCACCCCTCCCCTCTTAGTACTACTTCCCATTAATGCCAACAATTGGTATCAGAGCTGAGTCTCTTCTTGGAAATCTTAAAGGCTCAAGAGAAAAGATCATACAATGGAGAAGTACAAACTTGATAAAAATATTGAGAATAAAAAGCTTGAAATTCAGATTTTCTATGAACAGTATAAAGAAGCTAGAATCAACATGAGACAGTTACTGGATGAAAGAAAGACTATGGCATCTCACAGCAATGAGACAGATTATCATGAGGAAGAGATTCCAAATTTCTTTGAGTCTTCAGGATCAAATACAAGCAAGGCATCATATACATCAGAAGAGAGCATCACAAGCCTAACTAAAATCAATCTACATATGGTTGGACAAGTCAAATCTCTACAAATTGGTCAAGAGCCACAGATGGTAAGAATGATTGATGTCATGAAAAATGCAAGGCAAGTTGAACAATAAAGAACACTAGATATTGATGATAGAAGAAAGATCACAGAAAAGCTACAAGAAAATGAGTCTGAGATACAAAGACTTACAGAGCATCACCATGAGGTTACAAATCAAATTATTCTTATGAGTCAAGAAGCAACAAAATGAATATGGAACTCATTGAAAGAATACAGATTATCAGTGAACTAAGAGAAGAGAATGAAAAACTAAAGCATGAGGTTAGAATTCAACAACAACATAATGACATGATTAAGAGAGCTGAAAAGAGTACAAAAAGGATGGATGAATTCTTGAATGCACAAAGAAGACCCAACACCAACACTGGACTAGGGTACACCGAGCATGGAGAGTCTTCAAATGAAGCTGATCTAAAAGATGCCTACATCAATCCTAGACCAAGGAAGCTGACATGCAATCACTATGGAAAGCAAGGTCACACCTCAAATGTTTGCAGGAGCAAAGAAAAAGGTATTCCCAAATCCACATTTACATTCATAGGACATTGTTATAATTGTAGCAAGAAAGGACATAAAGCATATGAATATAAATCAAAGGTGAAAGAACCAAAGAAGGAAACCTATATGGAAAAGTATTGTCCCACCTGCAAAATACATGGGCACACATCTCTTGAATGCAGAAAGAAGAAAATTGAAGCATGGAAACCCAAAAATGAAGAAAATGCATATAAACCAAGAAGAATCAGTTATTCATATGTTTGGGACTACAATACATGGATAAACTGCACAACATGTGGTAGATATGGTCACATAGCTGCAAACTACATGAGAACATGGACCAAACGGTCTAGGGGCTAGACCAACCCAGGAATGGCATGTTTACACTGTCATAAGGTTGGACATCTAAAGAAGGATTGTAGAGACCGAATAACAAAAACCACCACTTTTGCAAATGGTAACACCATTGAAGACATCAAGAAAATGAGAAAGCAAATGTGGAGGAAACCTTCAACTAATGAGGAAGATGGACCAAGCAATACAGTAGGTGACACCTCATCCCATGGATCTGGTGACATCACAACCCCTATCTAAAGATGAACAAGTAAGTATGGAACTGCACTACACCAAGTCATATTTTTCATCAGTTCCATTATACAAATTGATAGATAGTCAAAATATGCATGAATAAAGATGAATATTATGTTACTTGTTACAATTCTGAGAAAACAACCCCACAGGTAAACACATACCAAAAATCATCGGTGAATATATAAGGATGAGTTGTTTACACTTGTCGAGAATCATCGGTCAACACATAAAAAGGCTAAGTCGCTAATGTAACCCGACACCCGTCGGTAAGGAAGCAAAGTTACAATGTTGTCTTGACACTACACCGAGATCCGTCGGTGAAAGCAACAATCCTAACAGCTATCCCAAGCATCCTGTCAGCACCAAGAATGTTATTTGAGAGTCTTCCCGATGAACTCCGTCTTCATGACCCAATGAGTTGTTGAGCATTTATGACAAACTTAGGGAAAAAGTCTATAAATACTTTACGAAAGAACTTCATTCTTCACACGCATTTTGAGAAAATAGAGCAAAACGAAAACAGAGTGAAAAGAGAGCATCCTTGACTCGATCCAACACACTCAAAACCGTTCACTCACAAGTTACACGGATTGAAGTAAGTACCAAGCGTACCGAAGAACTCTGTTTTTATTATTTTTGAAAAAGCCCTAAATTTGAAACACGATGGAAGCCACTTCAAGAACAGTAAAATTAAAGAGTGATAAGAAGAATGTCGTTAAGTTGATCAAGAATAACACTTGTGTGGAACCTTAATACAAGATATGCCCAGATATTGCATCGCAACCCGATGATTCTAGGGCATTTTCAAAAATTCTACCTAGGGTTTTGTTGATAGAAGACGTAAGATCGTATATCCACTGCAAGATCGCTGAGATTGGTGATCTGGAGATAGACCAAGCTTATAAGAAGCTATGTGTTGAACAAGGGAACCTAAAGGAAGAACACAAGCATCTACAAGTAAAAGGGATAATAAATGCCCTATATTTCCTGAGGGTTTTCAAAACCGACTGGATTAGGTTAGTTCTAAGCAGAATGCACGATCAAAAGTTATGGTTGGATGAACCCAAGCATATTACAAAGGATGTGTTACATGTTGTAACAAGTTACCCTATTACCAACAAACAAAAATCCCACAAGCATCCCTCTCAACCAGAAGTTGAGAAACTCACCAATGTTGTATGGGATAACCGAGGACTTAAGGTGAACACCATCACAAATGAGCAACTGAGGTTCGGTGCATGTGTGATAGGTTAAAAAATATTTTAGGCTAGTAGGCTAAACAACATTGCATCAACAACAATAAGCAAAGCTTACAAGATTGTCACGAAGGGAATACAAATGGATCTATGTGAGATCCTACCGAAGCAACTTGATGAGAATATAACAACAATCAGGTCTACCAAGACAAACACATGTAAGTTTGGCTCACTTATAATGTGTATATTCTTTTATTTTCAAGAATACTTTCCTTCAGTTGGAAAAGTGAAGTGGGACACTACCAAGCCAGTCACATTGCAGATAAGTGACCTTATCAAGTCACTAGTTGAAAACTTTGATTCAGTGATGACTGAATACTTCCTGGACTTCAAGGAAAAGATGATGGAGAGAGTGAGGATCCCTAAACAATTGATTGAAAAGCATAGGGATGAAATATGTTTTATTGTGGATTCAGATTTCACTCACATTAAACTAGTTGTACCAAGGATAGCCTGGTTACCACCTCTTGACTATGAGATTAACATAGATCAAACAACAAATGCAATTGATGCACTGTTGAATGAACCACTTGACAGTAAGCAACCAAGATTTGGAACATATGAAGAGGCAAAGTCTAAGATAAAAATAGGCCTAGTCATCAAGAAGACTATCAACAAGAAAAATAATATGGTAAAGAATCTTGAGAAGATATTGTTGGTAAATGAGGAGGAGAAAGAACAAACAGAGGAAATTGAGGAACAGGGTGCCATTGGTGAAGAGAAAGATGAGAAAGCATCAGATTTTGAAGCCACTGAGTCTGATGTACCTCCACCTCCAACCAAGAAACCAAAGACCACAACAGATCAAAGGACAAGGAGCCAAACTACAAAGAAAGATACTACACCTCTCAAGAAAGGTCAAGTGAGGGCCTATAAGAGGAAGAAACAAAAAGAGAAGCAAACACCTACCAAAAGGAGGAGAAAAATAATCATGACCAAATTTGATATTGAAGATTCAAAATAGGATGAGCCTAAGGTAGAAAAGAAACGCTTAACCCTGAGAACAATTAATGAGACTGTTGACTCAATTGCTACGACAGGTACCATGACTGATAGGAAAATCAGACAATGGGTAAAGCTGGAGCCCGAGGAAAAAAATAAAATAGAAGATGCAATAATTAGGGCTATGGTAAACTTCAAATATGTACCAGTTGAGTTTGGTAATAAATTACCCAAACCACTGAGTGAAAAAATATCAACACGATGGTCTTATGCTTTGAACTTCGAAAAGGAAGCAAGGGAGAGGATACTTGTAAGACTCATGACTCCCGAATCCAAAATGGAAGAAATAAAAGAAATGATAAAAAAGCATTCCAGTAAATTTGTGGCTAAGATAAGAGCCTACAAGGTGCTACAAGGGAAGTTCATAGATCTGGATAGCATGACAGATGCTAAATGGATACAAATTTTAGATCTACCTGCAGAATCAACAAGTTGTGAGAATCAATTACTTCTCACCGACACACCTCATATAAAGGAGTAGAAAGATAAAGCAAGTCCAGAGCACATTGCTTTGGATAATTTGGATAATAATGAGCCCATTGACTTAGATAAAGTCATGGATGATCTTGACATTCAAGATATCACACGCTATGATTCTGACACGGATCCACAGAAGGAAGATGATGTCATATTCATATCTCTTAAGGATCAAGAAAAGCAACAAGAATTGGAGACACAAGGAAATAAGGACATGGATGTTGCTGATGAGATATGGCTAGACACTTCCATCATTGACATAATAGGACTGGACCCTGCATATCAATTCCAAAAAAATGAAGATGTCACTGCTCAACAAGCTCAAACCGATGAGCAAGACACAACTCTAGATGCAGCACAGGTGGGCACACAAAACAATATGTGAGTATTGATGAAGGCCACAATCTGCTAAAAGGAAATGAAGAATCTACTATAGTAGATACAAGCATACCCGAAGACAAGGGTGATGTAGAAACAAAGGATACAATAGATGAATCAAAAGATACAACTATAGAACAAGCTTCTACCGATGATCAGCTAGACAAGTCTACAATTAGAATAAAGAAGGAGAAAAACAAGCAGAGGAGGAAAAGCAGAAGAAGAAGAGTGAAGAAGCAAAGGCAGATGAAGCACAAAATAAAACTGAAGAAAAATTTTCTGAAATACCAAAGGTTGATGAAGAGACATCTTCACCTAACCGACAGTTGAACCCCAAGCAGAAGGCACAAAAGGTTTCATCTACAAAGCCTTCACGGAGTGCCTCAGAGAAAACAAATGAACTAGCAATGGTAGTTCATACATCTGCCTCTACACAAATCTCAAGGAAGAAGAAGAGAAAGAGCAAAAATCCAATCACTCTGGATGAAATAATTGAGATTCCAGTGTGTGATCCTAGAACATTGGATCCTACTAAGTTGACAAAGTATGCTAGACTTTGTGAAAGGAAAGTTATGCAGGATAAGCTGAGAAAAGCCACAAAAGAAGAAAAGGTACTTGAAGTTGCAAAAGGAATACTCCATCAAATTGTACATGATACAGATGTTGATCAAACAACCCCCATGCTTGACCAATTAGTGGTTCTCACCGACGCTATCACATCTCATAACATAGATGCTGAGAAGGCTATGTAAGCTAGACTTGAGAAGAAATATGAATTCAAGTTAACAGAGAAGATAAGCCAGGAAGTGGCACTGTAAAAGGTGAATCTATCTAAACTGGTAAGAAAATTGGACTGCATAATTTCAGAAGCAATAGCCTTAATACAAAAACTATGCACATTGGATCAACTCACAAAGGAGTATACTGATAAGATAGCACAAATTTATGTTGATCTTCAAGCTAGTGCACAAGGTCTAACAAACAATGAAGATGCAATCAAATTGCACCAAGACCATCTCAAGCAAGCTAGGAAGCTGAGACAAGATATTCACATTGCAGAAACAAATTTCAGAGATGAGGTGAATGATCTTCAAGCTCAACTCTTACCAGCTCTCACATTACTGCAACATCATATGACAGAGGCAAGAACACTCATTGCCACCTGAGAAATGTTTGTCCTAGACAACATTTATGATATGCATGCTAGGATTGAATTAGAGCACGTGGCACTATAACTCCTCAAAGAAAAATGGGAGAAAATGATAGAAGATATCAAGAACACTCACTCCCACATTCTTGACACTCTGTAAGTTACACTTTTTTGTCACATTTTTTACAACTTATAAGTTGTACATTTTTGTCATGATTATCAAAAAAAGGGGAAATGATATGTACAGTCAATCAGAAAAAAGGGGAAATGAAAGGAGGAAATGATATGTACATTCATTCATTAGAAAGAGGAAATGATATGTACATTCACTCATTAGAAAGAGGAAAGAACAAAAAGGGGAATGTATAGTACATGTACATATACTTATGCTATGCCGATGCATACAGTTAGGGGGAGTCATATAATGACAAGGATATATACACGGTGTACATACTAAAATTCTTCTAGAGATGTATTTTGTGGTCCCTTAAAATGATAATTTTGTGAACGTCATTAAAATTCTTCATTTCAATTCAATTCAAAAATGAAACCCTTTCTCAAAAAATATTCATCTTTCCAATCTTCCTTGAAAATGATCCATCACAACTAAAATGATGGAACCATATTCTCACTAGCAACTATAATACATGCTTTTAGCTTGGGTAATTACAAGCTTTAAATAAACATTTTTCATTCATATGTTCCCACAACATATATTAAAAAAAAAAAAAGGAGAAAAGTAAGATAGCAATCATCATATACGGCCAAATCGCCAGAAATGGAGTCGTAAACGCAAAAACAAACTGAATGCTGAGGAATACAACACAATTGACTTTTAATTTATTTGATAATGTCAAAGGGGGAGATTGAAGACATTATATTTTTCCATTAGTATATGCAAAGAAAAACATGAAAAACACCATCGGTCTATACTACACCGACAAACAGGGCACAACACTACTTGACGCCAAGGTTATCGATATTGCCAAGTACAAACCATCCCGACGCAACACTATTCAGTGTTACCCGATGACAGAAAATACAAAGGAACCTAACGAGTAACCAACAGTGCAACCTGACAAAATAGTCAAGAGTGGAACCCGATGGATGAAGGGAACCCGATGATCAATTCAAAGAAGGAACACCGACAGACTTTCAGTTCACATCGACGATCAAGAACCGACAGTCAGTTACATCCCGCAAAAAGTGGATCTGACTTTCCACGTAAGATAAATCACTGAAGTTTTAGATTTATCTTCTTGATTTATTTTAAATCCATTACATGAGGGAAAATCAATGTAATTATTATTGTTTTTATCAGTTTAACTGATTTAAAACATGCAAACTAAAGGATCAAGGTGACGTTGTATACCTTGGATCTAGAGTTAACATTGTAATGCGTGATTCTAAAATAGGTCAAATAACTTGTATAAATAGATTCTCAATCAATTGTGAACATGTTGTTCTATGATGATTGTAGCCACTGAGAGCATATAAGGATCAGACAAGAGAATTCATGCAGAAGAATAGAAAAGGATCAAATCAGTTTTCAAGAATAGGACCAAGGCTACCGACGAGCAGGAAAAGGTATTAATCAATCACTATAGGTGATATTCATATACTGTAATCTTTAATGGATATGTAATTAGAAATTATATATTGCATACAGTTAGATCAAACATATTGTACACATTCTAACAAGTGGGGTACACTTAAGAAATCCTTTCAAAGAAGGTGGATTTAACAATCCTATTGTAAATCTCTTAATCGAGTGCACACTTAATAGTGTTTCTAAATATCTTAACAGAGTAGATCCTAACATGTCTCCAAATTAATACTCCTAATAGGGTAGATCATCGGAAGTGATCAAATTGTAAGCCTTAACCGGCTCCCTTCCATTGTGTAGATAGTGAAGTTTTGTGGGTGTCATCCCCACCGCAATTTTTACTTCCTAACAGGAGTTTTCTGCGATATCATATTGTAAGACCAAAAAATGCATAATAGCATATCTAGGAGACCACAAACCCTAATCAATATGCTACCTATCTAATCTATCATGAAATCCATTCAAAACAAGATTTCATAAACAAAAAGCATAAAAACGCTAAGAACTCCCTTCAAATGTAACTCCCATGTTCTCCTTTCTTCTCCATAATCAGATTTGATGTTGCTCTTTGACAATAACACAATTGCACAAAGATACAAAAGCCAAGTTTGCAAGTGAGAATACTAGGAGATCGTGATCTAACCTTGAAAGAATGAAATGCATCCCATTTTATAGAAAATGAGAGTCATTTAGGTGAGATTGCACAAAATCTATGCATAAATGCAAATTTTCATTGGTAGGATATAAGGAAGCATGATATGGGGGAGATCAAATAAGGAGATATTGAGAATATTCATGAAGAACCTTAATAGGGATGTGAATCCTCAATTAAGGGATATGGCAATTAGGTAAGGTTATGAATCATTAAGCCATTTAATAATTCAATATGCTCAATATTCCTCACAAAATCCATAATTAGATTTATGGAATTATGAAAATATCATAAATTGAAATTATCCAATTAATTAATAAAACTTAATTAATTTTTGAAGACTTAGGGAAAAGGGAATAAATAAAGTCTATTTATTTATTTGATTAGGACCTAGGGATAAACTATGGTTTATTCATCCAAAGGGGGGATTAGTGAATTATTGATTGAATTGAAGGTGTTGATGTCGAATTGAAATGATTTTGATGATATTGATAAGGTTTAGGATCAATTTTGAGGGTTCCAGAATAGTTTAGGAAATCACGAGGCATCGATGAGCTTTGACAATGCGCCCGCGTAATGATGTTTGGAAATGATTGAAAAGTGCCAATGAACTTTGATGGCATCGTAGGATTGAAATAGAAATGGGGAAACATCGATGAACTTGGACAATGTTACCGAAATAATGATGATCATAAATAGTATTGAAAAACATGGACAACACTATTGAATTGATATTGATATTGATAGATTGATAACGATAATATCGATGAACTTTGACAATGTTATCAAATAGTTGATTGAAGGGATACAAAGCATCGATGATCTTGGACAATTCTCCTGAAATGATGACAAGATTGATCTAATTGAAATAGGGTTTTGATCGATTTGGAAATTGGGTTAATTAGGCATCGATGATCTTGGACAATGCCCTAGAATGGTCGAAATGAGTCCAAACAATTTTGAAAGTTATTAGGAATGGAATAGAATGGGTTTGAATTGATTTAGGAAGGTTTGGAATGGTTTAGGATCGATTTAGGATCGAAAAGGATCGGTTTAGGGTTGATCGGAATTGATTGGGAAAGTGATCAATTTGATAAAGAGAGTAGAAATATTAGTAAATAATTGAACAATTTTGCAATATTCAGTCATCGACGAAAGACACAATGTCGCCATATAATAAAGATCATATGTGCAACATAGAAGAATAATTAGGTTATAAAACAATGTTTCAATTATAATACTAAAAATGTTAAAACACGTAGACCAACAAGCTCGAACCATTTTTAGGTGTCTACACATATTTTGTGTTATGTGTCTATTACTTTCATGAATGTTTCTATGAATGTTGCATAAAATTTAGTTTATGAATTAATACTACATGCATAAGAAAGAATATCATATATGGTTGGTAATACAATACAGATTGATTACTAATGAAGTAAGGTGAAAAGAGTTAAAAGTTTTAGAGGTACTGATTCGCCCCTCCCCTCTCAGTACTACTTCCCATTAATCCCAACAAACCAGACTACCTACAAATCCATGATTGGTAAACTTCAATATGTTGTTCACACTAGACCTAATATTGCATTAGCAGTTGGTATTGTTGTAAGGTTTTCAGCTAATCCTAGAGAGAATCATTTGATGGCTATCTAAACCAAATGTAAGACCAGAAAAAGGCATAATAGCATATCTAGGAGACCACAAACCCTAATCAACATGCTACCTATCTAATCTATCATGAAAGCCATTCAAAACAAGAGTTCATAAACAAAAAGCATAAAAACACTAAGAACTCCCTTCAAATGTAACTCCCATGTTCTCATTTCTC
The DNA here is from genome assembly GCA_018584345.1 of Thuja plicata. Taxonomy (NCBI): domain Eukaryota; kingdom Viridiplantae; phylum Streptophyta; class Pinopsida; order Cupressales; family Cupressaceae; genus Thuja; species Thuja plicata. Next base: position 1,037,042 of record MU228145.1, on the reverse strand, counting down.
CTCCATAATCAAATTTGATGTTGCTCTTTGACAATAACACAATTGCACAAAGATACAAAAGCCAAGTTTTCAAGTGAGAATACTAGGAGATCGTGATCTAACCTTGAAAGATTGAAATGCATCCCATTTTGAAATTATCTGGATGGGCTTGGCTTTAGCCTGTTACCGGTTGGGCATCCACTCTCACTGGATCTACTAAAGCACTTGGAAGGTAGTCACACTAAAGGACTTGCATGTATTTCTCTTACACCCAAGGTCCATGAAGGCGAGGGGAGAGGATACATTCATACATTTCCTTGGATTTACAAACTAAAAGACACTTCAAGCACATGAATGAAATGGTTCATTTTAAAGCACCAAGCTGAAGTGTTTGCTAACTACTAAAAACACACATGAAGGTTTCAGAAAATACAAGGTCTTCTACAAATGTCATGCATTGAAACCATTAGTAGTTTTAATTATTCATTCTTCATCCCATGATTGCCAACATGCTACACAAATCATCAGTAACACAAAAATCCAGTATACTAAGTGCATAAATAGGTTTAGGAATGCAGAAAGTCAAAAATTTGCTTGAAAAACATCAAATTTACCACGTGCACAGAACCAGGGTACCACTTGTGCAAAAATAGGCTACCACCTGCGCAGCTTCTGACCACCTACACAGAACCTGCAACCAAGTGCGCAACTACTGATCAGAGGCCTAAAAAGGGGTAAAAACTTGCAAAATCAGAGGTTTTTTCCACTTCTAAGCATGCAATACTATCATAAACATAACTAGGGTTCATTAATTTCATTAATTATACTATTTAGGATTTATTCGGAAAGATTGAAGTGAATTTGAAACCCTAATTAGCTTCCATGTGTATCAAAATGATTTAGGAACACCTTAAAGAAGAAATCTGCATTTGATCCTAAACTAGTTTAAAGTTCATTTAGGTACCCAAATCATATGTGCATGTTCATTTTAGGTCCCTTATCAACTTAAACAACTTGATCTTGCATAAAGTATTCCATTTCAACCCCTAGTTAGGCTAGATTGCAAGTTTGATTGAAATTTGAAAAATTTTGATTGCATGTAACCCTAAACTAGGTAAAGTTCATTTTAAGAGCCCAAACCAAATGTGAGAGTTCATTTTAGGCTTGAAAATTGAAATGTTAGGTTCATTAACCAAATTAGGGTTCATTAACCAAGTTTAGGGTTCATTTGAATAGTTTAGGACCCATTTTAATCTTTAATCAGATAAAAAGCAGAAAGAGAAAGCCTAACATGCAGAAGTGCTTCCTAAACATCCAAATACTGATCCTAAACCCTAAACATGGATCTCATATGACCAACTGTGCAGCTAAGTAGCCAACTGTGCAACTCTGGGCTCCAAGTGCATAGGTCTAGGTCCCAACTACCCAGGACTTAACCACCTACGCAGAAACAATGACCACCTATGCAGATTCAATGACCACCTACGTAGCTTCAGTGACCACCTGCGCAGCTCTCTTCCAGAACCTGAAAAAGACACAAAAACACAAAAAATTTATCAGTTAAACATGTTTCACATCAGGTTCACCAAATGTAAGACTAAAAAAAGGCACATTAAGCATATCTAGGAGATCACAAACCCTAATCAATATGCTACATATCTAATCTATCATGAAATTTATTCACAACAAGAGTTCATAAACAATAAGCATAAAAACACTAAGAACTCCCTTCAAATGTAACTCCCATATCCTCCTTTCTTCTCCATAATCAGATTTAATGTTTGCTCTTTGACAATAACACTATTGCACAAAGATTCAAAAGCCAAGTTTGCAAGTGAGAATACTAGGAGAGAGTGATCTAACCTGTAAAGAATTAAATGCATCCCATTTTATATAAAATGAGTCATTTAGGTGAGATTGCACAAAATCTATGCATAAATGCATATTTTGGTTGGTAGGATGTTAGGAGGCATGATATGGGGGATATCAAATAAGGAGATATTGAGAATATTCATGAAGCACCTTAATAGGGAGGTGAATCCTCAATTAAGGGATATGGCAATTAGGTAAGATTATGAATCATTAAGCCATTTAATAATTCAATATTCTCAATATTCCTCACAAAATCCATAATTAGATTTATGGAATTATAAAAATCTCATAAATTGAAATTAGCCAATTAATTAATAAAACTTAATTAATTGTTGAAGACTTAGGGAAAAGGAAATAAATAAAGTCTATTTATTTATTCGATTAGGACCTAGGGATAAACTATGGGTTATTCATCTAAAAGGGGGAATTAGTGAATTATTGATCGAATTGAAGGTGTTGATGTCGAATTGAAATGATTTTGATGATATTGATAAGGTTTAGGATCAATTCCGAGTGTTCTGGAATAGTTTAGGAAATCACCAGGCATCGATGAGCTTTGACAATGCGCCCGCATAATGATGTTTGGAAATGATTGAAAAGCGCCAATGAACTTTGACGACATTGTAGGATTGAAATAGAAATGGGGAAACATCGATGAACTTGGACAATGTTCCCGAAATAATGATGATAAGAAATAGTATTGACAAACATGAACAACACTATTGAATTGATATTGATAGATTGATAACGATAACATCGATGAACTTTGACAATGTTATCAAATAGTTGATTGAAGGGATACGAAGCATCGATGATCTTGGACAATGCTCTTAAAATGATGACAAGATTGATCGAATTGAAATAGGGTTTTGATCAATTTGGAAATTGGGTTAATTAGGCATCGATGATCTTGGACAATGCCCCAGAATGGTCGGAATGAGTCCAAACAATTCTGAAAGTGATTAGGAATGGAATAGAATGGGTTTGAATTGATTTAGGAAGGTTTGGAATGGTTTAGGATTAAATAGGATTGGTTTAGGGTTGATCAGAATTTATTGGGAAAGTGATAAATTTGATAAAGAGAGTAGAAATATTATTAAATAATTGAACAATTTTACAATATTCAATCATCGATGAAAGACACAATGTCGTCATACAATAAAGATCGTATGCGCAACATAGAAGAATAATTAGGTTACAAAACAACATTTAGATTGTAATGCTAAAAATGTTAAAACACGTAGACCAGTAGGCTCGAACTATTTTTAGGTGTCTACACATATCTTGTGTTATGTGTCTATTACTTTCATGAATGTTTCTATGAATGTTGCAAACAATTTAGTTTATGAATTAATACTACATGCATAATAAAGAACATCATATATGGTCGATAATACAATCCAGATTGATTACTAATGAAGTAAGGTGAAAAGAGTTAAAAAATTTAGAGGTACTGATTCACCCCTCTCCTCTCAGTACTACTTCCCATTAATTCCAACAAACCAGACTACCTACAAATCTATGATTGGTAAACTTCAATATGTTGTTCACACTAGACATGATATTTCATTAGTAGTTGGTATTGTAGCAAGGTTTTCAGCTAATCCTAGAGAGAATCATTTGATGACTATCAAAAGGATTCTGAGATGTCTTAAGGGTACTGAAGATTATGGATTATGGTATAAGAAAGGAGGAAACTTTGATTTGAAGACTTTTACTGATGTTGATTGGGTTGGAAGTGTTGATGATAGAAATAGCACAAGTGGTGGAGCATTATTTCTTGGAAAGAGGTTAGTCTCCTGGACAAACAAGAAACAAAACTACATTTCTCAGTCTACAGCAGAGGCAGAGTATGTTGCTGCAGCAGTGAATTGTTCAAATATCATATGGTTCAAACAACCATTGTTAGGTATGAAGGAAGAAATCAAAGAACTAGTCATTATCTAATGTGACAACACTAGTGCTATTAACATTTCAAAGAACCCTGTGATGCATACTAAGACTAAACATATTACAATAAAATATCATTTCTTGAGAGAATTTGTTCAGGACAAGGAAGTAAGATTGGAATATGTGAATACTAAAGAACAGATTACAGACATATTCACAAAACCATTACCTAAGGATGCATTTTTGTATCTTAGAGGAAATCTAGGGGTGATTCCCCTAACCGAGGCTCACTAAAACACAATTTAGTGATGCATCAACCGAGCTACAGAAAAAACTTAACATGTTGATGCAGATATTCAGAGCTTATTGCATATGAATCAGTACAAATAGGTACATTACAACTTCATTGGATTTATATATCAGTTGGTGTCTTTGGCATTGGTTGTCAAAGAGGGAGAGTTATTGTTGTCATAAAGATTACTGAGGGAGAAATTTTATCAGAAACAGAGAATGATGTAAGAGGGAGAAATATGTATTTCAGAGACTGTGATGACAGAGAGAGTTTTTGTTTTGGATAAGAATTATATTGAAGATAAGGACATTAATATAAATTTTACTCTTTTGTTTTTTTCTCTATAATTCTTTGTACTATGACATGTTGTGTTGCCATCAATGTCAAAGAGGGAGATTATTGATGACAATTATTCAATTGTGTATTGTCATTGATGTTTACACAAGTATAGTGATGTTTACACAAATGTCTAATCCTATCCAAGCACAATCAGTTCATGCCAAGCACTCTAGGGAATTGAAGAGGACCAAAGTGATTTTAGTTCTAACCAAGTTCACTCAGGCATTATAGTGTTGGTCAGACGTTGAAGGATTTCAGTGTTGACCGAGTTAAATAGTTAATGTCAGTTGACTAACAAGAGTTTACATTTTATATTTAATTGGTTATATGCAGCCAACATACATGAGTTTTATAATTTATTTGGAAGGTTATTAAGGCCAACTTGACAAGGCTTATCATATATATATAAGGTCAAGTTTGGATTGAATAAAAAAGAAGAAAGAAAGTAAGATATGCGTTTATGACATGAAGAGTGAAGGAAAAATCAGATGGGATTCTGATTGAGGACATAACACACAGAGCTGCAATAGAATATTTGATTAGTGAGGATCAAGTAATTAAATCCAGAACAAAGATTTGAATAAGCAAAGACAGTTTCTTATCAAAATAGGTCAATCCATTGTTACTTTCTAACAACTGTAGCAGTGATCAAAATCTCTTAACAGAGTAGACTTAACAGTATTTTGTAAATCCTCTCACAAGGTGACATTTATGCATTGAAGTGTTTGAAGACCTCTAACAAGGCCATTCCTTACAGAGTGATTAAATCCTCTAACAAGGTCACACCTAACAGTGTATTATTGTAACCCTTAACAGGGTTGGCTCCTAACATGGCTCACTTTAAAAGAGTGAAAAATAGTGACTAGTTGTAATTGGTGGTTTTTCCCATATTGGGTTTCCACATTAAATCTTGGTGTTATCTGTGTACATGTTATTTGATTTATGGTTTATGTTTCTTTAATTAATTACTAAAGGATAATCACAGTTAATATCTTAAGATTTTCTATGTTAACCGAGTGATAGTAGAATATCTGTGTTAACCGAGAAACAATGACAAATTTGTTTAAGACATCTAAGGGAATTAGATTTGTTTTTGTGATAACTGATTCACCCCTCCCCTCTCATTTACTCAACTCATTTCCAACAGTTACAACCTAGAAACCAAGCAAATAAGGAAGCAAAATGAAGTTCTTATTATACTCAACATGGAAACCATTCACAATTCTTTTCAGTTACTTGTAAGAGAAGACTACATGATTGGGAATTTTCTTTGTCACAGTCACATTTCAATGAGAAGAAAAATTGCATTAGAGGTGTTATGGTCAAAGAATGGTTCCAGCCCAAGAGAGAAGGCCAATCTAAGCTTCCAAAAATAGTTATTGGCATAAATTTTAAAGGAGAAATCACAGATATCCTTTTTTTGTTGTAATGGTTAAGAGGAGATGAATACATCATGTGTCTAGATGAGTGGATGTTCTTCTTTGTGCAAACCATTTGTTTTGAGGTCGATTACACAGATTGGGTCAAAATTATCAGTGATCGAAGACACTAGCTGATCAATTTATTCCCTTTGAATCAATTATTTTATATGTCTTCATACATTGTTTATGCCCTGGTGTGTACACAATATTGGCCCAGTCTGGAGCACATGGAGGATTTTGATGATAATATCCAAATCTATGACTTCTATCCTAGCCTGCAGTTGCATAAGAGTAATTTTAATTTCCATCGAGTCAATGATACCTTCACTATGAAGCTAACACGAGAATCGCAAGGATGTCTAGAGCGGAGAATTTCCCTTGAAGCTTCCCAGGTATGCCAATGACAAGATGATTTTGATATAATTGTTCAAACAAATTGTTGAAATAAATAAGAGGTGTGCTAAAAAACATAAGGCCACCATTCCTTTTCCTGAAATACTTGGTGCTTATTCTTGTTCTTCAACTTCAAATGCTATTAATGTTACCAATGCATTAGCCAAATGCTCTTTTGAAATGTCTGATGTTCTAAGGCCTCATTTTGATTCTAGTAATTTTTTAAAGAATAACCTATAATTGGACTCAACTTATCACCATGTTCCCTCTTTAGAATATTATTGGGCAAATTGTGCTAATGATTTTGAAGTAAGGAAGAGGTTATCGTCCCAGCTAACTGTCAGCCAGATTTAGGAGTATAAATTGTCATTTGATATTCAAGGGGTGACAGAAGATGGATCTGATCTAGTGGGTCCTTTGTACCATAAAATATTTGAAGGTACCCCATTGAATCCAAACAACTGGGATCTTCCAGAATTAGATGATATTGAGTTGAGAACAACTCCAGTTCTAAAAAGAACCAAAGTGTGGGTGGAGAAAATAAAATTTTGAAAGAAGGGAACTACTTCATCACAAGCCTCTATGACCCCCACATAGAGCTCACCTATTGATACAATGGTCACAGCCCTTGTTTCCAATGCACCCATACAACCTTCATCAAATGTTACGGGAAGAGGAGAAAAACCACTAGAGAAAGAACAAGACACAAAACCTACCTGTGGTTCTAGTTCTCTACCTCACATTGACCTAACAAAAGGGGATGAAATCGATAAGTAGAATACATAGCTTCAGAGAGAACAAGAGGAGCAGGGAGCTTAGGATGGACAGGGAACTCAAGATGAACAAGAAGTTCCACAAGGAAGAGAAGCCCAAGGAGGAGATGCAGAGATGCTCTAGGAAGAAATTGATCAGAGAGAAAAGGTAACACAAGACCACCCTTCCTCTAGTTCTTTTTTTGGAAAAGTGCTAAAGTTTCCTTTTTTCAAAGCCTATTCAAACAGAAACCCTGCCTGTTGCAAAAAATTATCTTTTAATTATGAATCTTTGAGAATTGTCTCCCAAGTCCTCACCATTCCAACTTAGTTGGAAGAGACTTTGTAAAAGAAGAGGAAAAGAAAGGAAGACAATAAACCATCAAAAGAGGTTGTCTTACAATTGTTACAAACCCCACCAGTCTAGAAGAAAAGGAAGATGACAATTGTCTCCAATATGGTGGAAGATGAGAAAACAAGGCATGTGTTTTTGGAAATGGCTTGGTCCTTGCCAACGAGGGACCCTGATGTAGTTACAAAAACTGACTACCATATAACAAGAATAGATGCAGGGGTACCCAGATTTGAGCAAGATATAAAAATATGGGAATATGAAAATTGGAGAATACACAATAGGCTAGAGAAAACAAAGATGGACAAGGAGAAATTAAAGGTTATAGGTGAATTGCTTTCAGAATGTTTGTAGGATCCTAACACCCTTGTCTTCCCAAGAAGAAGGTACTCCTGATACCATATTGGATCCCACCTCTGATGAGAATGTTTCATTAATCGCCTAGTTGCAAGCAGACATGCATCTCAGAGATGTAACAAGAGCATGGATAGAAGACCTCAAGATACATGGTCTACCTTTCATTACCAGACTCAGTGAGTCTTACAGGTCTTTAATACAAGAACAAAACAATATAATATCAGAGATTGGTATGGCCAAGATGGAGGAAAGCTCCTACAGGAAAAATCATAAATTGATTAAGGAGCTAATTTATTTGAAAATAGAAAATGTCGTTAATTTGGGCATAGTACAATACCTTGATGAACCACAACAAAAATGGATGTTCAGTTTAGCATATAAATGTGAATGCATTTTTGAAAGCATAAACCAACTAAAGGAGTTGATGGATGATATCAAGGAAGATATAGAGCAGATAAGGACCTACTTATCTGACATTGGTTGTGACTTACACAAAAAGGGTGATAAAGATGCAATAATTATGGAGGAATTGAAGACAATCTATCAATCAAACATTGACAATATAATTAATCCATTGGGTTATTGTAAAGAGGAGCACCAAAAGTTAACCAAGATTGATTCAATTTTGATGTGCTGCGGTAAACATTATATAACTTTCAATGAAAAGGCCCAGGATGTGAGAGAAAGCATGATGTACTGAACAATCTGAAATTTCAATGTCAGTGTGCCAGGGATTGAAGATATCACCCATGTAATTTCTGCTCTCCAGAAATATAAAGAGGATCAGAAGAATAAACAATTTTTTTCTGCCAACAAGGAAGGAGAGAAGGAGGTCACATGACACCTATTCCCAATATTTTCTTACTATTTATTTCGTGATTAGTTCCAGTTACCAAAATATATATTTAATTATGTTTTATATTTTGGTTAAAATATTGTTGTTATGTAACTGTCGGGGAAGGCGAAAGGACTATATATGTGTATCTAAAACTTTTAACAAAGGATCGACAATTTTGATTCAATTTTCCCTCTTTTTCTATGTTAATCCAGTGCGACTCAAATTTTGGATCATGGTTGTTGTTCATTGATTTACTTTTCATTAATTTGTTGTTGAATGGATGAATGGAGAATAGAATAGAATGAATTAATTTGAGGTGTTAACGATGTTTTAAAATATGTGATTGTAAGGTGTTCTGTGTGACACTATTCATTCTATTTCTTTGCTTGTTTATGTTTTTCACAGTTCTATCTCTTTTATGGTTAGGTGATGTGTCTAATTTTCACGGTCATGGGAATGAGTATGCAAAAATAAGTTTTACTTTTGAGCATTTATGTCTGTCTTTAATTTGTGAATATCTCATGGTGGTGGGAGTTCATTAGATGTCGCTTCTTCTCTCTGGTTAAGAGCATACCCCCATTTATGTTAAAAACCCAAAAACATATATATTCATTAGATACATATCAAAGGGAGTTGCACCTTTAAAATTTAGAGATCAAATTGTTGATAGTTTGTCCAACTATTGTTTGTAGAGAGGCCTTTTTGAGGGTTTGAGTCATATAGTAACCAACACATATTGAGAATGAAAAGCCTACAAATGCAATCACAAGTTTTATTGAAATCAAGTTTGATAGTTAGAGCATCTTGGGCAAATTGTTGAACTCATTAAGAGTCTCCTAAGCAAACACCAAATTGTAAAGAGTAAATTTTCCACCCAAACATTAGTTTTTTTTGGTTGTACAACCTCTTGGGTTATATACTATATTCAAAAAGCCAAGGCTTGCTAATGATTTTATATGAAGTGTTAAGAAGGGTAATAGGTCACCATCCATTCATCGTGCCTTCATTTTTTCCTTTTGGGAGGATGTTAATCAAACCTCAGTTTATGATTGCCCCTAATGAACCTATCTCAACACATTCAAGGGAAACATAATAAAAGTCTTCATGACTGTGAGGCTAAATAACTCTATAAAAATTCAATCAAGAGCATGTTAGTTCCTAGAATCTTCTCTAGAGCCATATTATAAAGAGCCTCATCCAACTCTTTAATGGAAAGGAGACGATCAATATGATTTCTATATTCAAGATCTCTTTTACGAGGGATACAACCTCCAACACTTTCTTCAATAATGGGAATAAGAGTGTCACCAACATAATGAACAATAAATAGAATTTTAAAGTACTCACAAAATGTTTGTAAAATAGCAGGTATGCCTAGAACTATATGCAAAACTTGTACCAGAGATTTGCTATTTATTTATGTTTATGTTGTAAGAACTAAAAGAATAATTTTGAAACTGTATCCCCATCCTCAATCCCTTGAAGATGAGCATGGATTTGGGCTCCTTTCCCTTTTGTAAACTGTCATGCCCAAATTTGCATGCAAAAAAAAAACAAATTTTTTTTTGAAAGGCATATCTAAGGGGATGAAGGGTCACATAACCCATGCTTACTAAGCGTCCTATGAGTAAACAAGTTAGGAGAAAAAATGTTAGGTCAAGAGGGATAGTTGGTTAAATATTGACATTAGGGTTGAGGGGAAATCATGACGTGAGTCAACGTCCCTCAACCCTTGAGTTTACAAGGTTCTAGTTTAAATGAATGCAATATGAAAGTTTCCAAAGTTATAATTAAACTTGGTTTTCACTCCCTTGATACTATAGTTCAAAGATGAAACTATGATGATTATTCAATGATTCTTTATTTATGCCTAGTTCAGGAATTTAGGTGTATATAATAAATCAGGTTGGTATTTAACATTATTCTTACATTGACCCTTACACTAGCCACATGTAAGGGACTCGTAAAAATAACATTATTTAATTTTGCGTTCAAGCCTAAATTAGGTTAAGCAATTATTAAGATTTCTTGTTTGCTAACTTTAATGCTAACGATTTAAATAAATAAAACTACATTAAATTTGTCGTCCTAAATCTTAAATTATCCTCCTAATATTCAATCCTAAGTTACACACTTTATGTTTTAATAATCTAAATAAAATTCCTATATTATAAACTTTTATTTTAATTGAATTAATAATGTTACCCTTTACGAGATAAGATTACATTAAAGTTACTATTATAAATAAATTAATAAAGGATGATGTAGTTCTCTAATCTCATTGGACTAGATTATTTAAATTTTACACAAAGAACTAAACGTCTTTAAAATTAAATGCTCTTTAAAATTCCATCCTATTTCCACAAGGAAATTTGATAAAGTTATCCTACAAGCTTTATTAAAGATATTTTTATCTCACTCCATCATTAAATAAATTAGAGATATATAAGTATTTACTATTTAATTTTAAAGTGACATTATTAAAAGACCACTAGTTACACCAAGTTTAATTATAATTTTGGAAACTTCCGTATTGCATTCGTTTAAACTAGAACCTTGTAAACTCAAGGGTTGATGGACATTGACTCACGTCATGATTTCCCCTCAACCCTAATGTCAACATTTAACCAACTATCCCTCTTGAACTAACCTTTTTTGTCCTAACTTGTTTACTCATAGGATTCTTAGTAAGCATGGGTTTTGTGACCCTTCATCCCATTAGATATGTCTTTCAAAAAAAAAGTTGTGTATTTGCATGCAAATTTGGGCATTTTGTAAACAACCAATTTTGAGAGTAAATTTTAAAATTTTATCCATTGATTATTTGAAAGCAACATTAAGAGAGTTGGAAATCAAAAGAGAATGATTATGTTTTAGTAGACCTTTAAGGGATTTTTCTAGTCTATCACATTTGGCAATAGCTCTTCACCCATAGGTACACGAATAAATAACATGGAAAGGGAAATGCTTCTCTCCCACCAACTGGTTCACCTATCATGTTGAGGCTTTGCTTAATCTTTATGTATTGTTAAAAGGTCATCATTGCAATAATGACAATTTCAGTGAGAAATATTTAGCTTGTATGTAAGGTCATTAAGGAGAGGAGGAAAATCAATAAGGGAAAGGGTGGTAAAGATGTGAAGGTGATAAAAAAGAGTAGCTAAGAGGTCAATATGACAGTTAGGGGATATATTTAAATATATTCAAACAACTCATTTTCCTAAAAATCCCTCACAACAATTATTCTAAGAAAAATACTATGGCATTTGAGTGCTAACTATACCAAGAGAGGATCATATACTCCCAAGGAATTTCGAGCTAGACTCTAAGCTTCAAATTTGGTATGGGATATAAATGAAGAGTTATCCCATTGCAAGTAGATGGATGTTCAACCATGTTGAAGTCAGTTCCAAAATCCAATCTATAGTAGGGAGATGAAGACAAAGCCTTTCCCAAATTTGAGTTCTCTTAGAGGAGGAGTTTTGAGAATAAATAGAAAAAAGCCATATAAGGTGTCTTGAAAAAGAATAGTAGTCTAAATACAACATTAATATGGATCCGATTTAGAAGTCAAAACATGTTTGGTGAGCCAAGGAGCAAGTTGTAAGACTACCCCACCCACTACCCTCAATGTGATTTGTGTAAAATAAAAGAGCCCCTTGCCAAATAATGACATCTTGTCACATGACATCGACTTTCACGACCTGAAGCATGATCACGTTAGTTTGATTGTTCTGAATATAGAGTGCTTGATATGATACTTTTGAGCGGGGCTAGTTAATCTTCAAACATTCGAAGATTGAATGTGACATTTCATTGTGAAGTATCAAGAAGATTTTCCTCATCCATCATTAATGCGCGGAGCCAAATATCTCAGGTGTAGGCTTGAAAATCCATTATAGTATCTAAGTAGTTCCCAAGAGAGGGATTTAGACTAAGATTACTAAAAGGAAATTAAGGTAGTGGAACACATTCCTTCACTAATTTTGAGAGGAGGGTTATGAAAAACAATTTTCAAATCTTAACAACAACTACAAAAACTTAACAAAATAAGCATACCACAACATAGTGATTTATGTGGGGAAAACCCTTTCAAGATAAAAACCTCATACTCCAAAATCCACTCAATAAATTGTTTGGAAATCAAAAACATAATATAATATAATTGTAGGGAAAGCTTCTCATAGGAGTATCACCAACCAGAGATCTAGAGATATCTCAACAACTATCAGACTTTTCTACTCAACCTCAATCTCACGTACGTAATATGTAGGAGATACAATGCATGGAACTATCATCAAAATTGCAAAATTGTGGACTAAAAACCACCTAAAAAGTGGTGCCTGTCTTATTTCCAACCTAAGATGCCCTATGATGTGTCAAAATATACACCAACATGTGTAACTCCCTTTTACAACTCATTTATGTGTCTGAAGTATTTTTTTATTTTTTTATTTCAAGAGGCCCAACTTCCAAAGGCCATAACTTTAGAACCAAGTGTCTGATTGAAAAATTGTTTGAAGTGTCGAAAAGCTCTTGATGTGCTATATCAAGCTATTACTTGCTATCCCAATTACAGACACTTTCAGGTTGTTTCAAATCCTCTAAGGTCTTCAAAATTGACTTCAAAGCTTTTGTTTGCAACTTTTAAAAACAAAAGCTTTAATATCTTAAAATATAGACTTGATCTTGCAAAAAAAATTAGTGTCATGCTTATCTAACCATTTTATAAGTTTGGGCTAAACTGTGAACCAATCCATGCTCAAATGTAAACTTACTATAAATAGTAACCTTATGTAAATTCAAGGTTGGGACACTATTTTCCTAACAATTGCTTGGGACTATTTGGCTGCATGACTCAACATGATTATTGTTTTGTAGAGATAGAGTTTCTTTTCATCTTTCAATAACTCTATTTGAATCAAGTGGAAATGCCTTTGAATGACTTAGGACAATTTGAAGATATGGGATGAGGTGAAGAGGATGACATAAAATGTCCAAGGGGTGGGTAGCTTTTTTTTGTGATATGATTGTGGATGGGAGGATTAACATGAGTAGATTTCAGGTTTCCTTTAGTGGGAGTGACAATAGCAGGGTTGGAACTACTTGGAGATACTTGTTGTGGATGTGGTATATAGATTGGGTAGTCTCAAATGAGGTGGCCTTCCCAATGGTAATAAATATGGGCATTAGGCTTATTAATACGTGATCCATTGTTAAAATTCAAACCTAGAACTATCCAATTTGATGGTGTCAAGAAGAGGTTGTGTTAAGTCCACCCACACAAGCTCTTGGATGTACACGTATATTGGCCCATTTTTTATTTTGTAGTTTACACCATAGGACCATACCCAATTGGGATGTGATGTCTTGCATAGAGATATAGAAATCAAGTTGAGGAATGGGAATTCTACCTACATAGAGTATTTGGATTTAGATATTCCATCTGGATGGAAGTTAAGATCCCAAGCTTAGAATGACAAATTTGACCAGGATAACTCATGTACCATATTGTAAAGGTGGATTGGGTGTCATATGTAATAATGAAAGCATATATCCTTAGTCCAACCCTCTAATTTTTTTTCTACTCCTTCCCTTTGATTCTTAATTGTTATGATGAACAAACGGACAACTAGAAATAACTTCAATAATATTATCATGAATTTCAAATGCAAAAAAATTGCATTCTATATTTTGTGGGATTTCAAATGAAACAATTTTACATTCTATGTTTTGTGGGAATGTGGATTAAGAATACTTATTCTTTGTGTGTTCTTAGTTGGGTTGTCATGGTTTCATGCTACATAGTTTTTGGGCAAAGTGATATGGGTGCTCTGGGATGACTGAGCAAAGTTGATGGGTGCAAGGCTTGACGATTGTATCTCCAAAAATACAATAATTATTAGTTCAAATGACATTTGAGCAACACATGAATCTATTTGAATAATGGTTTTAGACTTGTCACTTTTTGTAAGCTCGCATTCCCTAGGTTTCTTTATCACGCTTAACACCTTGATCTTCAAGAATCTATGGGCTTGAACTGCTTGGAACTATTTTTGCTCAAAATTATTGTCTATATTCTCTATAGTCGTGGGTAGAACAAGAAGTTTTGGGTTTGTAGCTACACAAAAAACCTTGGTAGAAGACCACGTGTCTAGGGTTTTAGTTGTTATTACTCTTCTATGTCTCCAACCTTTTCAAAAATACCAAGTTGCAAGTCATAGCCATTGTAACACCAGTGTTAGCTATCATCAATAACTCACTTGTATATCATTAAAAAATATTATTTGTATTGTGTATGCTATTGTGGAATTGAGTATGTTGGGCACGATAAAGGAAAAATTATTGTTGCCTCATGCTTGCTCTAACTTATCATCTTTGGCTTTTATTTTGGAAATAGATTTTATAATAAAATCAACAAAATAAAAAGATGAAGTATTAAGTGTTGTTATATCTTTAGTTTAGTATATATCTTAGTTTTGATAATAAATAAAATAAAGGGATTAATAAACAAATAATATTAGTTGTTAGTGTGAAAAGTTGTTTTAAGAAATTAATGAAATTATAAGTCACTGTAAATCAATGTAATATATATATA
>MU228145.1:991923-1015703 GCA_018584345.1 Thuja plicata | reverse complement strand
CTCGTCCAACTCATTTAACACTTCAAAACCCTCCATCTGCATCCCTCCCTCTATCACCACCCTCTCTACATCCTTCTTTCGTCGCGTCCCCACCTTCTCCCATCGCTCACACCACCTCCGCCATCCATCCATGCAACTCAACCTTCATCCGCACAACTGAACCTTCATCCCCGCTCATCTCTCAGCTGCCAGTTCCCTGCACTTAGCCTCCATTTCTACCCCGCCGCCCAAGCTCCTCTCTTCTACCCAGCTTCTTCGCTCATCGCCACCGCCTGGCCACCCAACCTTTGCCCACTCACCACCCAATCTCACCATTCGAAGTTTAACAATTAACATTCATTCAACCATCACAATATAGAGATATTGGCTTTCTACGACGACCTATTGACCATCAAATTTAACACCAAAGTTTGATGACATCATCATAGATTTGAATTTCTCTACCCTCACCACATGAGTTTTTGATTTTACTGTTTGTCTTTGAAAGATCATATCTCACTCATTTTTGCTCCAAATTGAGTGCATTTTTTTTATTTGGGGTAGAATTTCCTAAAGATCACTCTGGTGGGGTTAGTTTCTATTTTTTTGTTTTTGGGTTTATCATAAATCACATATTTTGATGATTGTACTTTTCTGATCCTTTGTTTTGCAACTTCTGAAGCCTTGTACGAGCTCATACGGTAACATTTTTGGGTGCATTTTTTTCAAAGTGATTTTTTGTCTAGTTTCTGAATATACAATTAGTTTTCTAATTTTTTAGATTTTCTAACGCTGATGAGTTTTTGGATTTTTTTTTCTCTGGCTTATCTTGTTGGTTACAACCTTTCAGTGGTTTGCAGGATGTTGAAAAAGAAGACTAAAACACAGACTACTAAGGAATCATCTTGCAGGTTGCCTTGATTGATAGAATGCTAAACATTGTGCTTGCATATTGTTTTTGTTTTATTAAAATAGGAACACACATGCAAGACTTTTTAAAATGAACTTCTATCTGGTGTTTTAGGGATGGAAATAATGTCAGGAAACTATGCTCTCGCCCTTTTGGGATGATAGAAAATCCAGAAACATTATTGTCATTCGCTGTTTGAGATCTGCAACTTTAGAGGGCCTGTCCAAGTGGGAAAAAGTACTCACCCTTGGAGAATGTCCCAAGTGAGAATAAGCTAACTCCAAGCTTCTTTGACTCACTATAATAAAAATGATTCCTTAAGACCAAAGCCTCAGAAGATAAGTGACATTTGAGCTTATAATCGGCTCTCGCCTAACACAAAGTAGGGCCTTTGGACCTCAATCACGTATCATGAACTACTTGTGTTAAGGTGCTCTATGGGGTTAACAACCTGAATCGTGCTTGCACAAATATAGAGGATACACTTAAATGAAGAACATTAATAAAAACCTTTTCAGTTAGTGGCCAAAATCCTTTTTCTACTTGTTGATACGGGCATTGTGAGATGCTCATGCCTAAGAAACCTCTCATGTACCCCTCTTGTTGAGACAGTAAATTTATCAGAATCCTTGGATCTTAAGAAATTTGAAGCTTGGTGGTCCCGAGAAGTGTGTGTCGTGGAGGGGATCCAGTACTGCCAAGCTTCTAACTATCCGACTTGATTGGGTATTTTATTGTAAGAGAATTCAAACAAGTATTGTCCATTTCTCACCACCTAGGAATAGGGTTTGCTTGATTTTCTTGAGTAGTTAAGGGCTTCTTGATATGTTTGGCGTGAGTGTTCACTAAAAAAACAAAAAAAAACAACAATCAATCAATCAAACAATCAGGAAAACTATGCACTTTAGGTGCTTGTATGTAATATCTCATGTGAAACTTCAATAATCTGTCAGAAACTTGTCAAAACTTTATCTTTCATCAGTCTGTCTTACTACATTCAGTCTATTCTGAGGTGTATACTATCATAACGCTTCTGCTAGTTTGTATCTGACTACGATCTATTGTCAGTCCAACTTGTCATTGTCTTAAAATTTTATGTCGATGTGCTTGTTTGATTGACCATTCCTTTGTTTCAATCTTATCAGTCTTTGTCTACGTTGTCCTTATTATGGGTTGTGAGAGAAGGTTAGTTAACCTCGACTCAAGATCATAGTCTTTTCTATCTCCTCCTTAGTTGGATGTTTATCACTTGATCTCTTTGGTACTCTTGGACTTAGTCAGCACTTTAGATATCACCATAGTGTCGGTCAGGTGAATCAACTTATTCATGCCTATGCGAACTAGAAGTCATTTTAAGGAACTTCACGAACAGGGATTCCCATTTGAAAAAAAACTCCTTGTTTAGAGAGAATCCTCTTTTTGGGAGAGATCCTCAAACTCCTCCTAGATCACTATCCCCGTAGAACAGGTTACCTAGTACTAGGATGTCGATAGAAAGACAAAATCGAGGTAGGTCTCCATAGAGAGACCTTGATACTGGTACCAACAATCGCAATATTCACCGCTCCTTGAGTGCATCAGAACCTGATGAGGAAGAGATTGATGAATGTCTCCAGGACAAGGGGTTCCTAAAACTCATGAAAAAAATCCTAAATCGGGATAAGGAACAATATTTCCTTGACCTAGCAGAGCAAGGCACTCAAATTCCACCTCACTTCAAAGTTGAGGGTATCATTGCTAGAGAAGAAGAGACTCCCATGACACTCATGGCTAAACAAATGAAAACTTTTCAAATGGAAATACAAGAACTCAAAAAGGAAAAGGAAAAACCCAACACGAAATTTTCTTTGAACATAATCTGTCCTTTTCCTTTTGATAAAGATTTGAACTTACCTCCATTCACGAAGTCAAAATCCCACAATTTGATAAGTACAATGGTCACTCTGATCCACAAGATCACATCCGCAAAATATGTGCTCTTTGTACAAAATTTATGGATGATGAGACATATCTTATGCATCTCTTTCCCTGGAGTTTGAGTGGCCATGCTATGGAGTGGTTCTCAAAGTTACCCACTGGCATCAAAACTTTCGATGAGCTGATGAATCTATTCATGCAACATTATTCTTACAATATCCAACATACTATGACAATGATTGATTTATGCAACATAAAGAAAAAAAATGGGAGAACCCTTTCTATCCTTTCTTCAGTGATGGAGAAAGATGTTTTCTAGATATCCATGAATTGTGCCTAAGTCTGAAAAGATGGATATATTCTAATTCCAAAACTAAACTACCCCCTTCAGATGCAATATCCACCCTCTTTCGAGAAAATGGTGGAAAATGCGATATAAATAGAAGATGTGCTTGTTAAAAAGGGTGATACTACCCTCTATAAGGAAAACAAGTTTGGTTCCAAATACAAAGACAAGACTAAATATTGGAACAAAAAAAAGCATGTGGTAAATGACAGAGTAGTCGATCACTCTGCTCCCCTATCAAAACCAAGAGTCTTCAATTTGACAAGTGGCTCAAAGGCCCTAAAAGTTGTTGAAAGTACCACTAAATCTTCTTCTTCTAAAGGGGTCAACAATTTGTCGAAAGACAAACCATGGATTAAACACAAATGAGACTTTGACTCTTTAGGAGAGTCCTACGAATCTACACTTAAGACTCTACTGACAAATAAGCTTATCACATTGCCAGATAACTCCAAACCATACAAACTAGAGGTCAAACCTAAATGGTGGAGAGACAATTATTTCTGTCAATACCATAGAAATAAAGGACATATGACAGAAAATTGCATGAGGCTCAAATATGAGATCCGAGATCTAATTGATAATGAAATAATTGCAGTTGATAATCACAACAACAATGTTGATCACAAGGCATTCAAAGATCCTTTTCCAGAACATCATAAGGGAGAAACTTCTAAGAAAGGTGCTCAAACCAATCACACTTATTCTAATCATGACAACAACATCATTAAAATGCTTGAGCCAATTCATTATGAATATTGCAATGTCATCATTGTAAAAAAGAAAGATAAAGAGTCTCGATCGGCCAACGCAGTGACCTGAGCACAAGCAAAGGTCACCCTAGGGGGTTCCAGATCTTCCAACCCTTCATCATCTTCCAATAAACCATCGGTATCCAAACCCTGGATATCTCTTAGCAAACAATTTGCTGTGAGTACATCTAAAGTCTCATGGTCCAAACAACCAACTTCATCCAATACTTTGGACTATAGCATTATCGAGCAATTGTAGAGAACATTTTCCCAAATTTCAATCTTTGAATTGCTTAAACTCTCTCCATCTCACCGAGAGGTCCTAGATAAAGTGCTATCAACTACCAATGTCCCTAAGGACTTGGATCTGGATCAATTTCAATCCATGGTGGGTCACTTGACCTTGCCACATTACCTATCTTTCTTAGAAGAAGATGACAACTCTTTAAGTCATCCACACAATCTCCCCTTGCATATCAAAGTCATTATCCAAAAACATCGTGTCAAACAGGTCTTGATGGATGGAGGTGCAAGGTTGAATATATGCACATACAAGTTAATAAAGCAACTAGGCTTTTCAGAGAATTCCATTGATCCTTAAAATAAAATCACTATCAAGACATATGATGAACAAGAAAGATCTTCTAAAGGTCTTGTCACTTTACCAATCTGAGTTGGTCTCATTGAGAGAGATGTTACCTTCCAAGTTTTGGATCTCCCTCTGGCCTACAATATCCTATTGGGAAGAACCTAGATCCATGAGATGCAGACAATGCCATCAACGTACCATCAGTGCATCAAGTTCCCATTCAATGGCGTAGAGGTCACTATTCCTGCAGACACTAGCTATGCCTATAACCCATTAAGAAAAGCAATAGAAATTCTAGTCCCGCATAACAGTGAGATGCCCAACTTGGAATCAACCACAAATTTTTTGAAGGAAATGGAAAAGAAACTCAAGATAAAAAGACACTAGTATGGGTGGATACACAGTGGAACCCGCACTGTCAATCACATCTCTTCCTACATCACCTAGGTCCTATGGGAGATCTTCAGAAGAGATGAAACCAACAACATCCCAAGAAATCTATGATGATAAATTTGTTAAAGCCGAAATACCATTAGAGGATGAAAAAGAGGAACAAGTCATTTTGGATTGGCTATATAAGGAACCTGAAAATAAGGAGATCAAACAATGTGAAATATCCCTAGAAATATATGGAGTGGGGTATGAGTTGGCTCGTAAAATAGGTTATTCAAGTAAGTGACCCATTGGAAGTAATCATAATGGACTCAAAGAACCAATCTCTATTGAGTTCAGATGACCTAAAGACATGACTGGTCTAGCGTTCTTATCCAGAAAGAACAAAGAGCGAAGAATCATCTAGATAAAGGAAAGAGACATCAAGTTCATCTAGATGAAACATAACAGAACACAACAAAACAAAGCACTGACACACCCCACTTGTAAGTGGGATGATTATAATGATCCTGATGAGGAGGATGTGTATCCTTCTCCTATTCCTCCCAATATCCTGGCTCCTCTCTTTGAAGAAGAAACACCCCAGGTCAATGATACTGAAGAGCATGTTCTAGAGGAATCACCAATGACTTCTGATCAGTCAGAGATTACTACATCTAAACAAGACCAAGATATAGAAGAAAGGAGTCTAACCATAGCATATTTTTTAGACAGAAGTCATCCAAACTGGGGGAAAAGAGTAGATTTCACTCATGTCCTTGATATGAAAACCAATGACAAAATAGACTCCCATGAATACGAGTTCGACAGTAAGGCACTTTAGACAAATAGGTGGATACAATTCAGCATTATGTACCCACACTCGAAGTAGGTGAAGGCTTAGAGGTTAGGTATGATGAATTAGGACCTCCTATTTCTAACATGGTCTTCAATGATGTTGTTAGGGTTCTTTCTGATTTGAACATGTATATACAAGGCTTAGGTCTAGGAATCTACTTAACAGTCATTGTCTATGATAAACATACTATGAATTCCCTTGAACCCATTGAACCTTTACCACTAAAGCATCCTAAACTCATTGATTGGTCCTTACAGGGATAGCCTGCTGAAATGCCCACATTCCCCAATGACTATGATTTAGCCTGCTATCTTAACACCAATAAACCTATCACTTATTCCACCAGTGAACCTAGTGTGAGCATGACTAAAGCGGACATCAAGTATCTCAGTTGTAAAAAAAAAAAGAAAAGGGTCTGAAGGCGAAAACCACATTGTGGCAATTTCATAAACCAAAATAGTAAAAGAAAAGACACATCCAAAGGTGAAAACCTCTCTGAGGCACCTGAGGATGGGCTGCTTGATGTCTTTCCTAGTCATTTATAGGAACGATCATCAGTTCTCATAAAGTCAACTCAACCAGTGAATATTGGTATAGAGGAACACCCGCACATCATTCACGTGGATAAATCTTTGTCTGCATAAGGCTCAAGGAATTTACAGACTTCTTTAAAGAGAAGAAGATAAAATGTGCATGGCCATACTCAGATATGCCTAGTTTAGATCCAAATCTTATCATCCACCATCTCTTAATAGCTCCTAGAGTAAAACCAGTAAAACAAAAACTCAGAAAAATGCACCCTCATGTTGCATTACTTATCAAAGCTGAACTAGAAAAACTACTCAAAGATGGATTCATCCGAGCTATTAATTATGCAGAATGGAATTCCAACATCATACCAGTATCAAAGCCAGACAAATCCATCAAAGTCTGCACTTATTTTAGGGACCTCAACAAAGCATGTCCAAAGGATGACTTTCCTTTGCCTAACATTGACATGATTGTAGACATCAGCTGGGTATGAAATGTATTCTCTCATGGACGGTTTCTCTGGGTAAAACCAAATCAAGATTTCTCCAGAGGATCAAGAAAAGACTGCCTTCACATGTTCCTGGGGAACATTATGTTGGAATTTCATGCCTTTTGGTTTGACAAATGTAGTAGCTACCTATCAAAGGGCAGTAACAACTATCTTCCACGATATGATGCACAAAACCATGGAGGACTATGTGGATGATACTCTTGCTAAAACACTGAAACGATCTATGCACCTACAAGACTTAGGCCCAATCATGGATAAAATGGAAAAGTTCAAGTTAAGGTTGAATCCCAAGAAATGTGCATTCGGCATCACATCTAGAAAGTTGTTGGGTTACATAATCTTAGCTAAAGGCATAGAGGTTGATCCTGAAAAGCTACAAGCAAAACTAGAAATTCCACCTCCTAAGAACATCAGTCAGATGAGAACACTCCAAGGGAGAATCCAGTCTATCAGAAGCTTCATCTCACAGTTGGCTGATAGAGCACAACCATTTACCAAGACTCTGCGCAAGGGCATTACTTATCAATGGAGTGAAGAATGTGAAATTTTTTTCTCTCAAATCAAAATGTACCTGGAAAACTTGCCAGTACTCATACCACCTCAACAAGGCAAACCATTGATTTTGTACATTTCAGCTACCTCAATGTCACTGGGGCACTTCTAGCGTAGGAAGATGAAAATAAGAAAGAATGTTCTATCTACTATATCAGTAGAACATTGGTGTCCTATGAGATGAACTACTCTATGATTGAGAAAGCATGCCTTGCAGTAGTCTTTGCATCTCAGAAATTGTGACACTACATGTTGGCTCACTCAATCAAACTGGTGGCTAAAATTGACCCTTTGAAGTATCTCCTAAGTAAAGCTACCCTCATTGGAAGATTGGCTAATTGGGTTATGCTTCTTAGTGAATTTGACATAGATTATATTGATCATAAAGCAATCAAATGGCAAGCATTTGCAGATCAACTGGATGATGCTCCATTGCAGGACAATGAACCAATCAATATCGGGTTCCTAGATGGATCCATTTTGCACATCACTCACAAATCTTGGAAAATGTTCTTTGATGGCTCCTTCACGCAACAAGGTTCAGGTGCGGGAATTTTATTTTTGACTCCTCAAAACTATTCCATTCCAAAGGCATAAAAGCTCTTGTTTCCTTGTACAAATAACATAGCAGAATATGAAGCACTGGTAAATGGAATCAAACTGGCTCTTGAATGGAATGTTTCTGAGTTACATGTCCATGGTGACTCTCAACTTGTAATCAACCAAATCAATGATGTATACCAGACTAAGGATGACAAACTCATGCCTTATAAATGAATGGTTGATGACTTTAAGAAATATTTCACTTTCATCACATTTCAACAAGTGCCAAGGATATAGAACAGAGCAGTTGATGCAATGGCTACACTAGCTTCCTCGCAACAACAAGAGGAATTTTTCCGCTATGAGTTCCTAGTGGAAGAAATTCATTTCCATTCCTACAACTCCCCTGAATCCCAAATGGTATGTTTAGTCATTGAACAAGAATCCTCCCTTTATCACCATGTCTACTCTTACCTGCGTCATCAGGTCATTCTTGAAGGACTAACTAGAATTGAAAAATGGCACCTCATCTGCAATGCCTCATGGTATGTTCTCGTGGCCAATGATTTGTATAGGTGAGGATTAGATGGTACCTTTCTTAGGTATCTAGAAAAAGAAGAGTCCAAACATGCCTTATCTGAAGTCCATGAAGGAATTTGTGGTTCTCATTCTAATGGTCTGACTCTAGGCTGAAAACATTTAGAGCGGGGTATTATTGGCCAGATATGGAGAAAAAAGCTATCAAGTATGCAAAAGCTTGTAAGAAATGCCAGATGCATGGAAATCTTATCCAAGGTCCAGCAAGGGAGCTCATTCCTTTGGTCACACATTAGCCCTTTCAACAATGGGCATTTGATCTCATCGGGCATATTCACCCCTCATCTTCTAATGGACACAAGTTCATTATTACAACTACTGAGTATTTCACCAAGTGGGTTGAAGTAGTCCCACTCATTAAAGTGACAGGACAACAAATCTCATTATTCATTATGAACTACATCATTTGTCGCTATGGCATAACTTCCTCCATCATCACTGACAATGGAGGATAATTTAAGAACAACACCATGGATGAGTTGTGTGCAAAGTTTAAAATCACACAACATTGTTCTTCCATCTATTACCCACAAGGTAATGGACAAGCTGAGGCCTCAAATAAAAATTTGTTGGAAATCTTGCATCGTACGGTTAACAAGTCTAGAAGGGATTGACACTTGCAGATCAATCTTTCATTATGGGCTTACATAACAAGCATCAAAACACCTATAGGGGCAACCCCATTTGCACTAGCATATGGGGTAGAAGCATTCTTACCCCTAGAGGTAGAAATCCCCTCTCTTAGGGTTTCTTTATGTAGACTTATCCCATATGAAGAATATAGAGTTTTAAGACTCCAAGAACTAGAGCTGATGGATGAACGTCAGAAAGTGGCATTTGATCACCTCAAATATTATCAGAAAAGAATGTCAAGAGGATACAACAAGAAATCCAGACCTAGAGAACTTCAGGTGGGCGACCTTGTATTGAGAGAAAATCCCCGCAATCAGTCACATAGAGAGCAGAAGGGGAAGTTTGAACCCAACTGGTTAGGCCCTTATATCATTACTACAACATTCGGCTCTAGATCCTATCGACTCTCCACACTTGAAGGAGAACCCCTCCTAGAGCCCATCAACACTCTCCATCTAAAGAAGTTTTACACCTATGGCATTCTTGGTGATCAACACCATGTACATACTTATGATCCTGAAAAAAAACTAAAAATTGGAAAAAGTCCTGAAAAATGATCATCTTGGTGAAAACCTAGCAACAGGCACCTTGATGCATCAATAAAAAAAATAAAAAATAAAAGCGAAAAATAAAATAAAAATAAAAAATGGAAAAATACCAAAAAAAATGAAAAACAAGAAAAAGTGCCTTGGTGAAAACCTGGCAAACAAGCGCCTCTTGTACTTAACACTCCATCTATCAATGCTCAGTCTTGGCAATCCTTTGCTTCAGTTTGTACATATCTTTCAGTTACTTTCGTGACACTATGGTTCTTCTGAGAACCCTCTTGGCTTGAAACTGATCTAGATTCATAGTATGGGGGCAGTCAAATCAACTTTGTCCTCGCAGTATGAGTCAATTCAGTCATCGTCATTTTCTACTAGGGGCACGAGTCCCCAATTTGATCGCATCTTTGGCTTACACTAGAGTCAGTAATCTTGTCATTTCTGAAAGAAAACTCGCTACTGATGTAACAAGTGTTTCTCAACATCCTAATCAAAAGTGTTTCTTAACACTATCTTTGGATGCATTTGTGTTTCTTAACACACGTGGGATACCGCAAACGTAAACAACAAATTGATAGCACTCAAACACATTACACTCACAAGCACGATAGTGTTTCTCAACACCTCATACATATACACATCTGAAAACATTGAAACTAGCTAAAGTATGTTGAACTTCTATTTGTATGATGTCTATTTTCATTGATTTTTCATTAATATTTTCTTTGTCTACTATTTTTTGGTGTGGTCCTGATGATCCTACAATGTCAAATAAATAGGGTGTATGTGATAAGAGCTCCTGCATTAAGGTGGAAAAGCCTCACATCCCTCAATCATGTTTATTTGTATGTCAAGGTGAGGTTGAAACTATCTCCTTGACTATTATTTCTCTGCTTGTTTATGCAAGATTGCACTCATATTTATCTTGTCTTTGAATGCCTCGATACTAGTGTACTCTTGCAACATCAACTCGAAACAACGTTCAGGTCATCTCAACTTTTGTACCCTGATGCTTACATTAGTTTCTCATATCTTATCCAATGAAATTCATATACATATTCTTATGGTCGCAATGGCACCAGTAAGGATTGTATTGACTCTGATGTTCCAAAACACTCGATGATGAAAATTTTCAACGCTAAAGGTTCAGTGACTACACCTTAGGTTGCATTCATGTTAGTCTTGCATCTACATATGCATGGTGTTGAAATCTGCATAATATTGATATCTCTCTCCAATGTGAAGGATTTGAGGTTCTTAGCGATTAATCTTCATTTCATCAAGTGGCCAGTTGATTGACATGAACATGGCACCCCTTGCTAATTCAACTGTCTTGATTCCATTTTCAAGATCGAAATTGAAATATGATGTTTGACTTTTTCAATCAACTATAGCTTACCACTTGCATAATTAGTCTTCTGGAATCCAACCAATGGAAATCTCTCATGTTTTTCTTCTAATCAATCCTTTTATCATACTTTTGGTCAATCTTGGTCAAACAAGACCTCTCATCAAGTACAAATTTTGTCCTGATCACTTGGGACCTATTTTTAATCAGATCAGCTTCTTCTTGCATCATGTTATCAATCTAATTGCTTATCATCACTGGGGCACCTAGCCATATTTTGATTTTCTTCCCGAGGGGGCAGGATCAGGACATCAACATTCCAGTGATCACATCCTCAATCAAAAACCCATCGCTTGGGGCATCTCAGCTTCATCGCATCAAATCAAGTTGAGATCATCTTAAATCAAAGGCAACCTAATCAATGGTCTTATACATTGGTGAATATACTCAAAACCAGACAAGATCGTTGTATACAGGATACTCATTATTGAAACTAGATACATTGATCAAATTGGCTTCATTGCTTCAAATCAAGTCAATTTGCTTGCTAATAAAATCTCTTAACGGTAATCAATTTCATCACTTCAAATCAAACTGGTTATTCGTTCAAACCAATCAAAAGGTTTAAGAGTTCTTGACTGATGTTCAATTTCATCGCTTGAAATCAAACTGATCATTTTATTTTATTTCTTTTTATCGATCTTCATCCAACCAAGCTCGGAGTTGGTCTTCTTCTTCAAAAGAATGGTTTCATCACTTCAAATCAAACTATTATGGGTCTTCTCGCTAACAATTCTTTGAATCAATGCGTTGATCCCACATCAATTCAAAGAGGGGCAAATGTAATCACCTAAAAATGGTCATCTAAACCCTAGACCCCCAATCTCAACAATTAATCAAGAAACCCTAATCTTGATAAACCTTAAGTCCTAAATCAAACACGCAATTCCTCAATCTATCAAAGTCAAACTGATCTGACCTAAACCTAGGTCCTAATCAATCATCTTACTTCACTAATTAATTAATTTCTAAAATCACATTACATTGGCAAATAAACTTATACTAACTATTTAATTAATATTCTAAATATTAATTAAATAAAATTGCTAAATTGTCAATTAAATAAAAAGGAAGTTAAATTAATTAATAAAAACAATATACATTCAAAATCATTTAAATTATTAAAAATGCATATGACATAATCAAATCCAGTTAACTAATTATCAAATTGGAAACAATCCAGTTCCACTCAGTTAACTGATTCTCCACTATTTATCATTTTGGAAACAATTCAGTTAACTGAGAACTGAGTTTGGAAGTTTCCAAAAAGATTGATCAGTCAGTTCAGTCAACTGAATCTTTCAACCAATCACATTATTTGCATCATGCATTGTGCTTCCTTAAATCAAATCTGAGCCACTCTTGTCTTTCGATCTCGACTGTCAATTCGACAGAGATCTTCTATAAAAGAGAAGCCCATTTCCTTCACAAAGGATCCTAACTTTTGCTATCATTATTATACTGCATTTTCTTTTCTATCATTCTTAGCTTTTAATCATTTAGAATTGTTGTAATTACTTTCAAGCATGCAAACAATCTAATTTAGAGCACATTTGAATTTGGTGTTTATTAAAATCTATCTTACACATTTCATTTGGTGCTTCTAAAATGAATTCTTAATTAGCTTTGGATTAACAACAATCTGCATCTGCATATCATTTAGTTCATTTAGCTATAGCTTTAAAATCCTTCATTTAGAATAGTGTGTAGTCACTGGACTTTGCGATGACCTGATAGCAAAGTCCATACTCTTGCCTACTAGAAGGCAATGAACTGTTGTCGGTTAGCTTAGGATATTTTTTTAATATTCTTGTTATCATGTTTTCTAACCCGCTAACAACTTAATGGATCATTGAAGTGTGTGTTTGTAGCTGCAGGCGAAGACACAAATTCACGCATACTAAAGCTACCTAATTGTTAGCCACAAACTTAATAGAACCATGTAAGGTAGATCAGACTGCCCCTAAGGCATGCATCCAAGGCCTACCTAGAAGAATGTTGTAAGATAGAGACCCTAACATAACATATACTAGGGTTGGAATAGTGAATGGTTCAATATTTAAAGGCAATATGATAGTGCCTAAAGCAATGTTACTAGTATTATCAAAGCCACGAATGAAAAATGAATATGTTGCTAGAGAGTTTTTATCTACCTTTATTTTAGCTAATAAGTCGAAACCATAAACGTTGAGTGTCAAAATGGTATCAACGGGGTTTCATCTTATACCAACACCATTAACGTAAACAATTATCATTTATAGATTTGTTGGATTTCTTATTTCTAGAGGTGGAAATTTATGCAGATAGAACGTAATATTCAACGTGTCCACACATATATGATTCATGAATGCATTTGCACCTGTAGGTCTAGCAAAATAATGTAAAAATATTTTTTGAAGAGCTTCCCAAAGCATACTGTAGACACCTAAATCTGAAACGTAATTAATTCAATTAATTAATTATGTTCCTCTTCTATAGTCTTAGGTAGATTAATTTATTTAATTAATCTAACATCCTTATACTATTTAATTAAATGGACATTTATGTTTATTTAATTAAATAATTAGTACCATTCCTCTATAGTTACCTTATTAATTAAATAGCCTATATGTTTAATTAATTTCACTCTCTTACCAATTCTTCTAGATAAATTAATTAATCTAATATATCTAGTGTCCAAAATCTATTTAATTAAATAAACCTATATATTTGATTAAATACCCCCTTTCTTCTATTTTTGTATTAAAAAGGAATTCAAAAATTCAACCCTCACCCTCACCCACATGCATATTCCCACTCATCTCTGATAGTATCTTAATTAGATAAATACCCTATTTTTTCTAACTAACCCTTGTCAGCGGGGGTTCGTCTTATACCAACACCATTAACTTAAACAATTATCATTAACATTTTTGTTGGATTTCTTATTTCTAGAGGTGGAAATTCATGCAAATAGAACGTAATATTCAACATGTCCACAAATATATGATTCATGAATGCATTTGCATATGTAGGCCTAGCAAAATAATGTAAAAATATTTTTTGAAGAGCTTCCTAGAGCATATTATAGACACCTAAATCTGAAACGTAATTAATTCATTTAATTAATTACTCATCTTTTATAGTCTTAGGTAAATTAATTTATTTAATTTATATAATATCCTTATCCTACTTAATTAAATAGATGTTTATATTTGTTTAATTAAATAATAGTACTCATTCCTCTATAGTTACCTTATTAATTAAATAGCCTATCTATTTAATTAATTTCACCCTCTTACCAATTCTTCTAGATAAAATAATTAATCTAATATATCTAATGTCCAAAATTTATTTAATTAAAAAAACCTATGTATTTGATTAAATACCCACTTTCTTCTATTTTTGAATTAAAAAGGAATTCAAAAATTCAACCCTCACCCTCACCCACATGCATATTCCCACTCATCTATGATATTGTCTTAATTAGATAAATACCCTATTTTTTCTAGTTAACCCTTATCCTCTCCTAATCCCTACCCACTTGCAAAATCTTAACCTATCCACTTACCTTCCACCTAACCCATGTCATTAATACTAATCTCCCCCTAAGTGTGTGCACATTCTTAAGTATGAGGATTAGGGAAGCAAAGCCCAACTTTGGTTCCTCCATCCCAATCCTCAACATTTTGCCATAAAAGCCCCTATTAATGAGGTTGGACTTTAGGGTTCTGAGACATAAATGTCATTTATGGCAAGTCTCTTTCTCCCATCTCCCAACCACACTAAGGTTTACATCTGGTCACCTCTCATTAATACAGATAGCCCTAACCACCTCAACTCCTCTATTTAATCCTCTCATTTCCATTCAATTCAGGATCCCATCTATTATCATATTTGGACCAAAATTCTTGAAACCATTATCGAATTCTCCCATTATGCAAACTTGTGCATTTATGAGAGAAACTTATCCACACTTGTGAAAATCCTTTGAGTCCCTTTTACATGTTATAATCCCAAGCTTGATCAAATATGATGCACTCTGATGTTTTTATGATGTTGAATCCGTGAGCATACATACAACCATAATATTCTGGACAAATCATTGCAACAAAGAGGCAACAATAGGGTTCTAGTCGTTTGCTTTCCGTTTATTTAATTGCTTATTTGTATCTAATCTTTATCGTTGCACTGTATTTATATTCTAAGTTTGTTTACTAGTTAACTTCATTTCCTTGCACACATTTCCTTGTACACATTTCTTACATGCCCAGTGGGACCCACTTCATGGGTTCACAACTAACATTTTTGTGTTCTAAGCACTTTCTAACACTTGTTGGTTTTAGAGGATATTTTACGCGGATCAGCAGATTCGCCTTGGAAAGTTCATGTGCATCAACAGAATTGCCAAAATGTAAATCGCACTTTCCATATTTTCTAAGGAATCGCTCTATGAAACAATGGAATTTCCGATTGGAAGATTCATCGGTTAGCAGAATTGTCGATTAGCAGATTCACCGATCAGTAGAATCATCGATCAGAGGAATCGCCAATCAACATATTCGTCGATCAGTTGAATCGTCATTCTGCGGAATCGCTTTGTGAAATAGCTAAATCATCGTTCAGTGGATTCGCGCTGTCATCCAACAACTAATCTTTTTAAATTCTTTTTTTTTTCTTTCCAGAGTTATTTTAATACTCAATTTCACTAATCTGCTAACAATTGTTGTTTACTCTACTAGAAAGGAAGATTTCTTACATCCTTTAAAGACTTCATAAATATTAACACGTGTGTTTACAGGACCTTCAAAGAAAGTGGATTTTCTATAAACTAATTAATCAATGAACAGTGAGTCTTTTTAGCATAGGAACTACTCATTTAGTGCTTAAAAATGAAAAAAGCTTTGTTTGATGTGTTTTGTACGATAGGAACATTTCTGTTTCTTTAGAGGCTCTACCTCCTGAGCAACCTATAAGGTCGGGTGAGAGGGAATGACCCAAGTGGTAATGGCTAATGCCAAGCATTTCCAAACCGGTATGTAAAAAATGTGGTTCTGATTAAATTCACAATCAAAAGGTGTGAGTTCGTTATGCTAGGAAAAATCTCCTTCAGTATCCTTGTGATGCGTTAAAATCCTTTACTACAAGACATAAAACACCTTATTTTGAAAGGACTGGGAGATCCCCCTTAATTGGGGATATAGTTTGAGTATAGCCACCTGAATGGATACCCTTATCAAACACCAATTATTTTAGTTTGCCCAAAAAACCTTCTACTTGTTGGTTCATAGATTGTGATGACGTGCATGCCAAAGATACCCCACATCCTTGCGGCTCCTAGTGAGATAGCAATTCCTTAGGAAGTGATGTCCCTTGGAATTTGAAGATTGGTATTCCCAAGAAGTGTGTGTTGTGATGAGGATCTAGTGATACTAAACTTCTAGCTATTCTTGTTGAGTAAGCACATATTGGATTTTATTCAAGTGGGTGATGATATCAAAATGATGAGAGATGACATTTATGATGATCCTAAAGAGTATGGTTGTCATTCCTAGCAAACCATAACATAGGTAAGGAATTTTTGTGTGAGTACATGAAGTTACAACAACTGGTATGCAGTATAACCAATTAGTAATGAGAAGTAAAGTCAGACAAGTAAATAGGTGAACACATGAATAGGTAAACAGGTGAACAGGTGAACATGTGAAGGACAGATCGGTAAAAGAAGACAAGTATGCTATCTGTACATTGGAAGGTATAAAGATAATAGGTATACTAAGATTTGTGACCCTACCACTTAGGTCACACTTGTAAAGGCATAAATGAAGATACCATCAACTAGTCAGTTCAGTGAACATGTAAAACTCAAGGTTATTGAACAGTTTTGCT
Organism: Thuja plicata; assembly: GCA_018584345.1. Lineage (NCBI taxonomy): Eukaryota > Viridiplantae > Streptophyta > Pinopsida > Cupressales > Cupressaceae > Thuja > Thuja plicata. The sequence continues at coordinate 998,791 of MU228145.1, read as the reverse complement.
CAATTGACTAAAGCGGTTATGATGGTGCATGATTCAATGAATCTGAACAATATGAAAAATGTAGTACATTGTTTCAAGAGTTGAATAAATCAACTTCTTGGTATTTGTGTACATACCTAATTATGAATTCAAGGCATATTATAACCAATAATATTGAAGAAATATTTCACTTTGGAGATAACAACTTGAAGTTTGTTATGGACGACACGGTAAGGATTTGATGTTTCGATGAGTTAGTTATGATTGATAAAGATATTTTGGAGGGAAACATAAACCCTAATTAGGTTTACAATCGAAGGTGAAAGGCTATATGATGATAGGTTCTGACAGAGTCATAGAGTTGAAGAACAGTTGAAGTATTGGTTGTCTTTTAAGATCTTGGACAACAATTGCAAATACAATTTAAGAGAAGATTCAGGGTCAGGTTCATAACAAGAATAAAGCATCAAAGGATGTGATTAGAATTCAAGAGTACATTTCACAGGTAAATTTTATTGTTGTATTCCTAATATTTTAAACAAGTTAAAATCCCTTAACCGGGTAGTCTCTAACAAGACTTTGTTGTAAATCCCTTAAAGGGGTGAACACTATAATAGTGGGATTAAATCCTTTAACAAGGTACTCTATAATAGGACTTTAGATGCTTCTAAAATGGTGTCAGTCGCTCCTAATAGGTTGAGTCACCTAGAAAGTGATATATTGTAAGCACCTAAAATAGGAACCCAAAACATGGTATGTGAGATTGGATAAATATATGTTGAGTCTTGGTTTCAGAAAAGGTAAAGCTGATAGTAACTCATATTTGAGAACCAGTAAAGAGGGGATTTTGATAATTGAATTTTTTGTAGATGATATTATCTTTGGAGGCAATGATGAAATGAGTAAGAAGCTCTCTAAAGAAATGGAAAATGAATTTGAGATGTCTATGATAGGTGAAATGAAATTTTTCCTTGGCTTACAAATAAATCATAATAAAGATGGAATTTTCATTTCTCAGACTAAGTATCTTAAGGAAATGTTGAAGAAATTTGGAATGGAAGATTGTAAACAAGTTGGGACACCCATGGTGATTGGTTATAAGCTTACTAGTACTGATGAGAGTCAGAATGTTTTTCAGTCAATATACAAATCAATGATTGGAGGTCTACAATATCTAACTCACACAAAACCAGATATTGCAAATGCAGTTGGAATTGTAGCAAGATATCAAGAAGATCCTAGAGAGACACACCTTGCTGCTATGAAAAGAATTTTTAGATACTTGAAAGGAACAATAGAGTATGGGTTATGGTATGAAAAATTTGATGATTTTATCCTACATACATTTACTGATGTTGATTGGGTAGGTAATGTGGATGACAAAAAGAGTGCAAGTGGAGGAGCATTTTTCCTTGGAAAAAGGCTTGTTTCATGGCTAAGTAAGAAGCATAATTGTATAGCTTAGTCTATTTCTAAGTCTGAGCACGTTGTTGCTGATATTAACTGCACTCATATTGTTTGGATGAAGAAGATTATGAAGGACATTGGAATAATTTTTGAAGAGATAGTGATTATCCATTGTGATAACACTAGCACAGTTAACATGTCAAAGAATCTAGTAATGCATTCTAAGACTAAACATATATCAATAAAGTATCATTACTTAAGGGACAAGGTAGCAAAAAAGGAGATCATATTGGAGTACATAAGTACAAAGGAACAAATTGCTGACATATTTAATAAACCTTTGCCAAAAGATGCTTTTGAGTATCTCAGAAGCATGCTTGGGGTGAGAGACCCTCCTTGTGGTAATTAATTAATGCAAGAATGCATCAGTCCAGTAATCTATCAAAGCTATATCATTTTTTGTACTTGATTCTTTGACCTAATCCTAGGGGGAGTGATCACAGGTACTAAATAGTTTCATTTGGGTGATTTTGCACCTGGTTATTGCAGGCATGAAGATTTGGAGAAAACTACACCTTGCAGAGTTATGATGATCAAAGATTGGTTAATGGCATCCTTCACCATTGATGTCAAAGGGGGAGAGATTCAATGATTAAAATCCCCATTGTTTAGGGAAAGTTGTGTTAAGGATAATGAGAAGATTGTGTTGGAAAGTTGTGTTGAGGATATTGAGAAGATTGTGTTGAGTACTTTTGGATTTATGGATTTCCACATATGTTTCCATCAATGCCAAAGGGGGAGATTGTTGTAATTGGTTCCATTGTTGTTTTTGGCATTCATGTTTTTTCAATGATGTCAACATATGTTTCTAATGTGGCTGGACATACTGGTTATTACTGTTACCTGGATGACTGGTAGAAGTGTACGAATATTGTATGGATGATTTAGAGCGTGCAAAGATAGAGATGTGTATAAGAATGAGTTGTGATCTTATCTCTAAGATCACATGTGTTAATATAACATATTGAATAAGTTACATATGTTTTAAAAAATATTGGATACTGTTCTGTGACAGAGTCAATCTTTGTGCTTTAAGGATAACTTGTGTGCAACATGAATTCTAGTTATGTGAGCTTGAGGGATGGCAGAAGACATGCTGAGGAATGTTTGTTATGTTTCACGAGTTGTAGTACTCTTGGTGATGTCAACTGTGGCATGTGATCTGGAGGAGACCTATTTGAGGTCAACTTTGGAGATGAAGCATGTATTGTGATTTGCGAGCATGAATTACAGATCTTGGATTATATTTGATGAATTATAATTGATGTTTAATTTTATAGATACCATGTGTATCTTAGAAAGGGGTTATGTAATCATTTGTATATTGGAAAAGCCTAATTGATCGACCTAATTAATCATTATAATAGGGTATATAGGAGAGATATTTTCTTGTTTGAAAAGTGTATGATGAAATTGTGGAAGCTGGGAGCCTGTGTCTGCTGGATGTAAAGAAGAGGTTGTGATTGTATTACTTCATTGGAACTGGTCAAGAAAAGACAATTGCTATCAGATAGTTCACTGGATTTTATATCTCTATACCTTTGTATTTCAGACAGTGAATCCTGAGGGTGGCTTTGACCTTCTTTAGGAAGCATGCATGGGCAATGAGCCTATTATTACTCTTGACTCCTAATAGGGTATGTCCTCTAACAAGGACTATATACCGTAATGCATCAATAATCTCCTAACAGGGCTAAATATTTTAACATGGATACTATACTCTCAGTACATTATTTGTGGGTGCTAATTCCCACCAGGCTTTTATCTTTAATTGGGTTTCGTCGACAACAACGGATTGTGTTATGGTGTTTGTATTTACTATGTTATCATTTGGATTAAAGTTATGGTTTATAAAGTTTAATGTTTAATAATATGTCTCACAACTGATTCACGCCCCCCCCCTCTTAGTTGTGTTGGTGGAATATTATTCCTAACAGTAATATACATCATGGCTACTCCCAAAGGGTGAGTCCATCATGGCTACTCCCATGAATGGAAATAAAAATGAGCACAGGTGCCCATCACAAAATCACTCAATGTAATATCATCATCTCATCATGACATTCACCATGGCTACTCCCAAAGGGTGAATAAACACCAATACTAAGTCATGGAGTCTCTCGCATTACATCCACCATGGCCACTTTCAGAGGGAGGAAACAACAAGTACACAAGTGCCCATCTTGGAATCACTCGACCTGATGTCCCCATCTCATCATGATGTTCACCATAGCTACTCTCTAATGGTGAATAAACACAAGTGAAAAGTCATGGATTCTCTCTCATGACATCCACCATGGCTACTCCTAGGGTGGAACAAGCGCTTTCACCTCAAACTTCTCTCTCATAGAGAAGAATGCATTACAAGGGATGACACCTCAAATTTCTGCATCTCATAAAAAAATTCTATAAGGGATGATACCTCAAATTTCTCCATCTTAGAGAAAAATCCTATAAGTACATCTCAAGAAATCACTGAGGCCTAGAATCCCTCTCAGCAAGGGCTTCATTATCCACAACTCCAAGATTTTCTTAAAAATGCACAAACTTCACTTTGGAAAGAGGCTTGGTGAGAATATCAGTATTTTGTTCTTCAATGCTAATGTACCTCAACTCAATAGAATTCCTTTACACCATATCTCTAATATAGTTATATTTGATCTCCACATGCTTTGACCTATCATGAAATACAAGGTTGGAGTCTACATCACTTTTGGTGAATCTCAAGCTCACCAAGTATCCATCTATCCATGAATATCCTAACCTCAGTGTCAATATAAAGGCCTTCCAACCTACACACGTGGAACTCCATCCCGTGAATCATAGTCCCCTGACTGTTATAGCTTCCTGATCAATAGAGAAACCATCTCGACATGGTCTACTCCCTCTGAAGCAATATGACCGAGATCCTTGGAAGTCAACTAAAGTAGATCCTCTAGTTGTTGCCTCTATCATGGAAGCATACCCTTCTCACATGGTCCCAATCATGGAAGCAATCAGGTTTGAATTATCCCCAATGACTCCAATGACGGGTGAATCAGGCTGCTCCACTACTGCTACTATTGAGAGTTTAGGACTTTCCTTCCAAAAAAAATTCAATGATCAACATCATTACAAGTTCCCATCATGAAAAATAATTCAAATGCCCAGTGCACATCCCCACATGCCTTCTAGGCATTTTGTCAAAACAATTCCTTTTCTTTTCTATTTGGCCACATTTTGTATGTGAACAAGTATTTTGTCAATAGTTTGTGTGCCTTTTGAATCGACACTCTTTATGCACATAGCCCATTATACTTGAAACTATATCATCCTTCAATGGATTCTCATGCCTCGTTCCAATTTCAGTACACATTGGAATTGTAGAGACCGTTAAACTCAATTTTGAAACCAACAACTATAATTCTTCAAAGGTTTCAAATGCTCTTTACCAAATTGATTTTGTGTATACTGTATCACAACCACAAACCGATGAGATGAGATCACACTAGTCATTCAGTCAACCAATTATTGTGTATGGTATATGATTTTATATTTATTATGAATATTTCTTTGAATACCTCTGGCATCAGACTTCCTCTAAAACTGTTATCATGTCTAGTTCAATGTTTCGACATAATTTATAGATGTATCTACCGGGACATTTCCAACTATATGCTTCAACAAATCTATTTAATACAAATCCTATAACCAATCCACCTTATTGGTGGTACATATAATATTAGGGAGACAATAAATCATCTCTTTGATGACAACGTCTTTTTTATAATCATTTCATTACGAGAACATTGTTGTTCGGGGATACTTTTGTTTCTCATGTCGATAAAGTTTTTCTTGCCAACGAAATTTAAACCCTTTTCTACAATTGTATTTCCATTGATAGCAAACCAAGAGGATTCTAACAAGCAAATTTTATTTCCAAAGGTACCTGAATCTTGTCTATCCTCACAACTTCCTTACATGATGACTCTCTAGCTACCCACGTACATATAGACTCGACTTTAATCAATTCCAAATATAGTCAATCTCTGTAGCAAGGGAATATATTAAAGAGAGATACAAATATCATTCGATGAGCTCCTATTAATTGAATATGTGAAGTTGTAACCATTTCTTTGTGTAATAAAGAGCATTCATGAGCAGTTTCCATTGTAGACATCCACACGATAGTTTGCATCACACTGCTTAGTCACAATATCCCACATAAAAGGCATGGCCGTTCAATTTTAACTTTACCAACAACCATGAAACAAATAGATAAATAAAGAGGTCTCATTGAATTTCAATTATTAAAACATTCATTCAGCTGTAGAATAAATATACTCATTACAAAATATAGTATTATCTTCAACCTTTAATTGTTGATACTAAATAGGAGATATGAATTGTTGTTCAATACCATTGTGTCCATACAGAGAGCACATGTGTTATTTCCATCTTTGACCAGTGGTAAAGAGTTCAATAATTTGCTCTATTCCAAGAGAGACATTTAAATTGAATAAATCAGACTTAATAATATCTCTAGTAGAAGCGAAAAAAATGTTATTCCCTTTTGTGGACAGTAAGCATGTTACTCTCCTTCCTTCATAGACGACAATGCTTGTATGTTTTCTTCAAAAGCGCACCAAAAAATCTCTTTATTATAGTTTAAAATATATTGCAACCTGTTGGCTTATTTATGCTGTAATAACTGGACAACAACCTTTTTACTTTGCAACGGATCTTTTAGAGTAGCCAACTCCAAGTAGTTTGGGTAAGACTGAAAAGGACCAACTAACAAGGATGCGGATCCATCCTTCTACACTTTAGGTTCTGCATCACCAAGGGGGGACACCCTTTAACGCCTTCAATATTCTATTTGGCATCAATCATCAGTGATCACACATAGGCTCAACACAACCGGGAGATACTAGGTAATCAGCTAATCACCCATTGAATGTTGACCTTGAAGTGGATCATGAGATTGGTACAACACCACAAACCACATAAAACATCAGATATGTCAGAGTTTATGTTTAAAATGTAGAATATAGCCAAAATTTAACTAAAAATGCATCAGTACAGAAGATACTAATCACTGAATAGTTCTTTATCCATGGGAAATATCCTCTAACCAAAGTTAGAAATACAGTAATCAACTCTTGTCAATGATTCTAGGCCATAAATACAATCAGTCCAGACCATTAATTCTTACAAAAAATCATTATGCAGACCAGATGAACTTATGTCATATCCATAGCTTCATTTAATCTGATCCTAGATCAGAACTAAGGACTAATAACATATACATAGATGTGTTCGTGTGTAAATGGGTACCTGTCGGAACATACACAAACAATCAATAGATCATTATATTAGCAACATGGGGTTAGTGAAAAACATGAAAAACATAGTAAACCTGCTAAAATCGATCTATTGCCTT
>MU228145.1:967213-984113 GCA_018584345.1 Thuja plicata | reverse complement strand
ATGCTTTCATATTTACATACTTTCTTACATTTGAATTACAATTACATATCTATTCAATATCATAGCTTCATTGTTAGATTCAATTCTACTACTTGCTAGCATTCTTATTTCAATTATTGATTTCAAGTTTAATTCCTAAATCATGGTTTGACTAAGGCAAACCCCTCCCCCACAACAAACAAACATCTTTTTCTTGTAGGTATAGGTTCGGGACTGTAGATTTGAACCCAGATCTGGATACCCTTTTCGGCCAACTTCTAGGATCCGTGAACAGATTCTCTGTCGGACCTGTGTAGGTCAAGGTCAACATTATTGGGTCAGGGTTGACATTTGTGGGTTAAGGTCGACCTTTTTCATAAGACAAAGTCAGAAGGGAAAAATATTTCTGGGTTTTGTTCGTCTCTGCGTTCCAATTTCGGATCATACTTCAGATTTTCCAGAAACAATCTACAGACCTTAGAAAACAACATTCATTGATCTGCAACATTTCAAGGTTAGTGTATTTATCCTATCTATTTCAATTCAAATCCTTAATCATTCTAAATCTATCACACATTTACATTCATTTCAAAACACATTTTAAGAGGAAAACCTAGGATCTCCTTCTTTATTCTTATTTCCAATAGACTGATTCATTTATCCATTGATCCTTTTTGGGTTGATCAATTTGGATCCTTCCTTTGTGCATTTGAGAATAAAAGGGAATATCTTATTTATCCCTCCACTCTAAAAATTAAATGTAAGGTGATAAGTGATGTGAGTATCAAAACACTCTTATTCTATAAACATCATTTTTCTCCTTTACACCAACAAATTTTGGGAGCTTATCCCTAATCTTTTTAGAAATTTCATTTGGGTAACCTAGAATACCAAGGAAAATAAATTGCATATACCTTTCTGTATATACAAGTGTTTTTTGAGTTGAATTGGTACCTTGAACATTTGATGTGGTAGCATTTCAAAAACCAGCAGGTGGTGGTACATTCATTCCTAAATTTAGAGATACTTTAGCATTAGTAATAATAGGAGGACAAGAGGTTTTCCTAAGAAATTCAATTTTATTTTTCATCTCCAGAGCAGAGGCCTCCAATTCAGTTTTCTCCAACTCTTTAGCTATGATCTCCTTCTCCCTCCTATCTCTCTCCATGTCAATATCCAATTTGGACATTGGATCCACTGGAGGCCCTTTACCTTTAGGTTCATTTATTTCAACTCGCACTACCTTTTTCTTACTCGTGTCATTTGATTTTTGTGTGTTATACAACTGCTAGACAACTGGTTCATCTTCAACTTTTGGAGGTGCAATGAGTAGAATTAATTTCTTCTAAATCCCGCAATTGCATTTTCAATTGTTTAGATTTGTTCTGAGCATGTATGATCCTATTCTCTTTTTCTTTTTCTCTTCTTTGTCTTATGGCAATCTGCTCTTGGATTCTCCTTTCCAACTCACCTACTTCTTCAAAAATTTCCTCTAAGTTTGGGAGAGTAGATTCAGATTCAGAGGTTTCTTCCATGATGGATAATTATCGTCTGTGAGTGTGGGCCCGAGGTCTATGTGATGAGGGAGAGCTCGGAGCACCAGGGGCATTCATATTCTCATCGCCTCTACTTTTTCTTTTAGACCTTTGTTCATGTCCATGGGGCTCGCTATGAACCACCTTCCTAACATATCTTGTTCTATTTTCATCTTTCTCACTCTGAGAATAATAGTCACCATATACACCCAGTCCCAAATCTACACCCACATGAACTTCTAGTGCACATTCTTCCTGATGAGGTGGAATGGGATCTTCTAACTTGATGTTTCTCTTATGCCTCCAAGTTTGAGGAATAGTCCTATTAGCACTTTCATTCATTTGTCGACCAGCTCTGGAAGTTGATGGAATCTCATCTTCCAAATTATCCTTAGGATTATTCTTCATCCTGGATCTAGTATACTTATAGCTCATATTCAGATAGTGTGTGTGAAATGATTTTATAACTCAGCACTGATGCAGAGATTTTCTTCGAGTCGCCACCCAACACTTAGCTAGGAAAATACACACTAGCTCTAAGCAATAAAGATTTTTCTATAAAGGGACTTCATAAAAATAGCAGATAACAACAAGGGGCTAAGCAAATCCCAAACAATTCTTAATAGTAAAATAAAACCCTGGGACTAGCAAAGATAACTTTTTACTTCAATGGTCAACTAACCGGTAAAAAATAAGTAAGAAGGCCGGGAGTCTAGCTCAACTTGAAAAACCTTACTTCACTTACTACACTTTAATTCCATAGCTCCCCAGCAGATTTTCCATTTTTTTGGTTCTTTTTTATGTTGTGATAACTGGACAACAACCTTTTCACTTTGCAACGGATCTTTTAGAGTAGCCAACTCCAAGTAGTTCACCAAGACTGAAAAGGACCAACTAACAAGGATACAGATCCATCCTTCTATGCTTAAGGTTCTACATAACCAAGGGGGGGACAAACTTTAATGCCTTCAATATTCTGTTTGGCATCAATCAACATCGATCTCACATAGGCTCAACATGATCACGAGATACTAGGTAATCGACTAATCACCCATTGAACATCGACCTTGAAGTGGAGCATTAGATTGGTATAACACCACAAACCACATAAACATCATATATGTCAGAGTTTATGTTTAAAATGCAGAATATACCCAAGATTTAACCGAAAATGCATCAATACAAAAGATACTAATCACTGGCCAGTGGTTTATCCATGGGAAATATCCTTTAACCAAAGTTAGAAATACAGTAATCAACTGTTGTCAATGATTCTAAGCCATAAATACAATCAGTCCAGACCATTACTTCTTACAAAAAATCCTTATGCAGACTAGATGAACTTATGTCATATCCATAGCTTCATTTAATCTGATCCTAGATCAGAACTAAGGACTAATAACATATACATAGATGAATCCATGCAATGAAACAGAAAATTCATAACCCAAACGAACAACACAAAGGAGGGATATTAATCTTGAACTTTTGTATTAAGTATGAAGGATCACATTACTACACATAGATTTGCAATCAGATAAATACCTCTTCAATAAGCTGCAAAAGACCAATGCCATTCTATTCAACCTGAAACAAAACTAGTGTAATCCATAAACTATGTCCCTATGGAACCATAAGACAGCTGGAAACTACTAGAGCCAGGCACAACTAAAACTCTCTATGGAGACCAAGAGTTGGAACCTCTGTTATGTCAAGAAAACCAAAATATAATTGAAAAGAGAAAACTCATCTTCTTCCTTTCACAGAAACCTATCCATTGCCCTCAAAATATCTAAAACAAAACTCTCCTTCAACTGCCCAAAATCTGATTTTATCTACATACCCCTTTTCCTCATCAAAATCTGAAAACCCCTCTTTGAATGTATTTGAAATCAGATTTTACATATTGTTTTTGCCTTTGAAAGTTCATTTTCCCGTGGACTCCTACTCATGTTTCTAATGCAGATATATTTAATTTTCAATGGTTTAATGTTTAATACTAATGTTATGAGTTTGATTTTCACTATCCTCACTTTATATCTGCACTTTAAACTATATCCTTTATTTATTCTACACATTTTAAATCCCCTTTATCTTAGCCTTTAACAAATGTCAGACCCGCCAGAGACACGTGTCATCACTGCTTAATGACTTACTGAGTATATCAACTGCATCTTTTTATTAAGCCATTACGTCCACCGTTAGATCAAAAAGAATCTGACTGCACTTTATCCACAAGCTTTTAACAAATCTTGGGCCCGCCAAGAACATGTAGTGCTCAGACTTAATCGCTTAAAGGATAGATCAACTTCATCTTCACTATAAACCTTTACGCCATCCGTTAGATTAAAACATAGTAGCACGACACATGATGACTAGAGTAAAAGGCTTGCGGGTACCCAGACTTAGGAAAAATTAAAGCACTAAGGACTTAGGATAAAATACATGGCCCCATCCGATGTTAAAAAGACACATGAGCTTCAAAAGGCTTTAAGAGACTGGATAAAGTAACTTAAAAATAGAACCCACCCTAGTAACTTAGGGTTTTAAACCAACAACTCTCAAAACTTAAAGACCAAAACAAGGATTTTGAACCACATAGAACCTGGACTGCAAATTTTAAACATATGACTCCAAAGGTTTTGAAATTTTTTTTGCACAAACCTAACACAACCTTTGTAATCGGGTTGGGTTCTTCCACAAGGAGTAGGGGAATAGGCAAATAGCTCTGTCGCTACAATATTTGTCTCCATTCTGGTCCAAGGAACCACAAAACATATTTCAAAATTTAATATGTAGCAAGAATCCATTATTTCCAGTTGCATTTATGTGTTTGGGTTATCTAGGCTTGTCATATGACATAGAGCCAACTGATTCTAATATGGTGATTTTGTCATCTCCGAATACTGGTTTGGAAATTATATTGATTGTATTGTCAACATATAACTATTTGTATAAGGAGATACCTCTATTTATATTTGAATTCCAATTACAATTTTCTCCCTTTATTCCATAGTATCTCGGGCGATGCCACACAGGTCATAGTCTGTTGGTGGCATTCATCATAATTTTTGGTTGCATCATCGACACTATGTCAGGCCTCTCTTCGTGACCTATGTCATGTCATCTATTTGCAACCAGTGGCTACACTAGAACCTCCCATGTAGGATGACCTATCACTTTTGACAATCATCGACATTTGGTTTCATTGAATTCCTACCTAATCAAGGCATATCTGGTAGAAGAGGTGACATTTGTACATGTGGTTCAGAGCAACATAGACTACTTGCTCCATCATCTATAAGTTTGAACTTGTGATGCTCCAACATATGCCTATAGCACTCCAAACATAGTATTTTCCTGGCATATATGGGTAAGATGGGGACCCAACAAACCTTTGTATCTTATGGGATCATGGATTTGAAATTTTGCCTCCTACAATAGTTTTTATCTGGCACATGGTTATCTCTGGCTTCGGTGAGAAGGTGGCTCACAATCGGCCTTTGTGACTATGATACCAATACGTCTTGGTGTGTCTCTCACACAGTAGCCCACTGTGCCTGATACATGAGGCTTTGAAATATCTCAAACCCGCTCTGATACCATAATGTTTTTATGCTCTTTTAACCATAGGAAATGATTTGCCCTCCCAACCTTAGACAATCTATTATTGTCTCCCCCGAGCATCGTTGTTCTTGATAAAGCAGATCGTGTGTATTGTGAACAATGAGAGAGGAAGATTTATTCTTCCTTTATACTTATCAGTGATTCCCTTTCACCAAGTGTCACCACACTTCCAATTTGGCCCCATTAACTATAATATAATAATTATATTATATTATATTATTATATATTATAATTATATTATTATAATAATTATCTCCTATAGTTAATTATATATTAATTTAGATAATTAATATATAATTATGTTATCTCAAGGAATATTTAATTATTATATTATCAATATAATAATAATTATTATATTATCAAAATAATAATATAATTATTATATTATCAATAGTTATATTATCACAATCTTTATGTTATCTATGTCAGCCTGAAGGAATTCGACCATAGCTACAATAACATTAACAAGCCCCCCGGAAACACTTAACTATAGTTAGTTGGAACTGTAGAGGTTATCCATGGAGAAGAGGACCTAGGTTAGGGCCCATAGCTAGAGATAAAGACATTATCTTTCTCACAGAGACACACAAACATGATGGGTGTAAAGTTCTAGAATTTGAGGGATACAAAAAAAACTCAGTGTAGAATGAAAGAATTGACAGTGGCAAGGGACATAGAGGAATTACTATTTTAATTAAAGAAACATGGGGTGGATTTAAAAGCATAGAGAAAGAAGACTTTAAAAAAGAAGTACATATGGCTAAAAATAAAAGAAAACAATGCATCGATAAGGGTGACAACGTGCTACTTTCCTCCTAAAGACTCAAAAACATATAAGAAGAGGAACCTAGATCAAGAAGATCCCTACACATCCTTGAAAAAGGACATTTCTATTTTTAACACTTTGGGTGAAGTCCTGATAATAGGCAACTTTAATGCTAGGACAACAAACAACCAAGCTCTCAACCTAAAAAGGAGTGACAAAGAAAGTAGTGATATGTTATGGTTAGAAGAAGAGATGGACCAATGTTGGAAAGGGTTGTAACAAGACAACAAGGGAAATATTAATCAAACTATGGGGTAGAATTACTGGGTTTCTGCAGTCTATACAACATGGTCATATGTAACGATATGGAAAGGTGACATAAATATGGAAACCTCACTTGTAAAACATACAACGATCAAAGTGTGGTAGAATATATCACATGTTCTCAAGATCACACATTAAGGATAGTGGAGATAATAGGAGAATGCCCAATAGGGCTAAAATCGTATCATAGCCCAATTTTATTAAAATTGGCCATTCATTTAAATAAACAACAAAGTGAGAAAATGCATCCTAAGCAAGAGAAAACCCCCTTACGTCGTAGGATTCTAATGACTCAAGAAAATCATAAAATATTCAGAGGTGCCCTTAAGTGGCTTATTAAGAGCCTTGTGAATAATTATGGTAATGTGAAGCAACACCTTGTTGACAAAGATAACCTTGTTCCTCTAATTCTCAAGGCGTTAGAAGAGTGTAAAAGGTCTAAACCCAAAAGAGAGACAAAATATAATTTCCCAAAAAATCCTTGCTTTGATGACAAGTGCAAGTACACGAAAAGAAATCTGAGAGAGGGAATGAATAAAGAAAACAATAAAGAGTATGAAAAGTTACTAAGGTACAAAAAAGAAATGTACGTGAACATGAGAAGGATAGAGCTTATTAAAGTTGGAAAACAAAACCCCAATTTTTTTGGAAAGAGCTACAAGAAAAGAGGAAGCAAATAAAGAACAACATCACTGGGTCTTAGTGGCTTGAGTATGCAAAGATGTTATATGAGCGTGAACAAGATGAACATAAACCTCTGGTAATTAATGTCACAAATGAAATTTTTAGCATTGAAGATATTAATCAAGGCATAAAGAGGTTGGTAGGGGGAAATCCCAAGATATTGATGGACTGTAGGCTAACATCTAAAATGTGGCATTGATATTCTTGCAACTCATATCATTCGTATCTTCAATAATGTTAATGAAGAGGTTTTTCCTAAAAATGGTACAACTGGTGTTGTGACCCCCCTTCACAAAAGTGGTGACATAAATAATCAATCAAATTACCAAACTATTATGGTTAATCCCCTCCTTGAAAAGCTCCTTGGTAGCATGGTAGAATGAAAAATCAGCGGATGGGCAGAAATAGAGGGTAAAAGAGCTAAGGGGCAATGTTGGTTCTAGACCAAAACATTCCACTATTGAACACAATGTTACCCTTAGATTCTTGGTTGAGAAAATATGGAACACACAAGGTGCTAAGGCATTTTTCTGTATTGTAGACTTTAAAAAAGACTTTGACACGATACCATGTGACAAACTCTGGGTTAGGATGGAAGAATTAGAAATTCCTAAGGAGCTTAGGGCTATGATACATAGACTTTATGGGCTAGTCAAGGGTAAAATCAGAACCATAGAAGGGATGTCAGAATGCTTTGGTAGCTATATTGGGGTTAAACAAGGGTGCTTTGTTTCCCCAACTTTGTTTGGGCTCTATATTGATAAGTTAGAAGAATTTCTAAACAAGACCAATGGAGGAGTCCAACTAGCTAATTATGTGATAAAACTACTTTTGTAAGCAAACAATCTCATTTTAATTCCCAATATGACTTATGGGTTGAGAGAACATTTAAAGGTGCTTGAAACCTTTTTTCATGAGGTTGGGATGCAAGTGAACACTGAAGCGATGAAACCATTCTTTTGAAGAAGACCGACTTCGAGATTGGTTTGACGAAGATCGATCAAAAGATATAAATAGAATGCTCAGTTTGATTTGAAGTGATGAAACTGAACATATGTCAAGAAATCTTAAACCTTTTGATTAGTTTGAATGAATAACTAGTTTGATTTGAAGTGATGAAATTGATTACCATTAAGAGATTTGATTAGCAAGAAAATTGACTTGATTTGAAGCGATGAATCCAATTTGATCAATGTATCTAGTTTCAATAATGAGTAGCCCATATAAGACCGATCTTTTCTAGTTTCGAGTGTATTCATTACTGTATAATACCATTGATTAGGTTGCCTTTGATATAAGATGGTCTTAACTTGATTTGATGCGATGAAGCTGAGATGCCCCAAGTGATGGGGTTTTGATTGAGGATGTGATCACTGGAATGTTGATGTCCTGATCCTGCCCCCTCGGGAGCGAAATCAAAATATGGCTAGGTGCCCCAGTGATGAGAAGCAATTTGATTGATAACATGATGCAAGAAGAAGTTGATCTGATTAGAAATAGGTCCCAAACAGTTAGGACAGAAGTTGTACTTGGTGGGAGGTCCTGTTGACTAGATTGACCAAAAGTAAGATAGGAGGATTGATTGGAAGAAAAGTACGAGAGATTTGTATTGGTTCAGAGTCCAGAAGACTGATTATGTAAGCGGTCAGCTACAGTTGACTTAAAAAATCAAACGTAAAAAATGACAAGCAAGATGATTTCAAATTTCAATTTCAATCTTGAAAATGGAATCAGGACAGTCGAATGAGCGAGGGGTGTCATTTTCACGTCAATCTATGCACAACTGACCACTTGATGATGAGAAGATCGATCGATAAGAACCTTAGATCCTTCACATTAGAGAGAGATATTGATATTATGTAGTTTTAACACCAAGCAGATGCAGATGCAGATGCAAGACTAACATGAATGCAACCTAAGGTGTAGTCACTGAACCTTTAGAGTTGAAATTTTTCATCATCGAGCATTTTTGGAACATCGAAGTCAATACAATCCTTACTGGTGCCAATGTGACCATAAGAATATGAATATGACTTTCATTGGATAAGATATGAGAAACCAACGTAAGCATCAGGGCACAAAAGCCGATATGACCTAAACATTGTTTCTAGTTGATGTTGCAAGAGTACACCAGTATCGAGGCATTCAAAGCCAAGATAACAATGAGTGCGATCTTCCATAAAAAAGTAGAGCAATAATAGTCAAGGAGATAGTTGTGACATCACCTTGGCATACAAGTAAACAAGATTGAGGGTATGAGGCTTTTTTGCCTCAATGCAGGAGCTCTTATCATATACACCCAGTTTATTTGACGTTGCTGGATCATCGAGACCACACCAATAAGTAGTAGACAAAGAAAAGATTAATGAAAAATCAATGAGAATAGACAACATACAAATAGAAGTTCAACATACTTTAGCCAATTTCCAAGTTTCCAGATGTATACATGTAGGAGGTGTTGAGAAACATCGTCGTGCTTGTGAGTGCGATGTTTTTTATTGTTATCGATCTGTTGTTTATGTTTGCGGTATCCAATGTGTGTTAAGAAACACAGGTGCATCCAAAGATAGTGTTAAGAAACACTTTTGATAAAGGTGTTGAGAAACACCTATTTCGTCAATAGCGAGATGTCCTTTTGAAATGACAATATTAACGACTCTGGTGTAAGCCAAAGATGCGATCAAATTTGGGACCCATGCCCCATGGTAACAAGCATCGATTGAAGATAACTGACTTGACTCATATAGTGAGGACAAAGCAAATTCAATTGCCCCCAGACTATGACTCTGGATTGATTTCAAGCCAGGAGGGTTCTCAAAAGAACCAAAGTGTTCATTCTCAAGCAAGATCAAATTGGTTTGCTCCCAATGTCTAGCAAGGTAGAGGTCATTACAGATGGATTAGAAATCTGATGGATGAGGCGAATAGACAATGATGGATGAAGAGGGTGAATGCGACCCTCAAGGACAATCTCCTCAAGGTTGCCCAAGCTAGGGAAAAAATAATATAGCAATGTAGGCTCATGGAGCAGTGTTGGATAGCATATAAGATAATGACCTGATGTCGTGAAAATCATGTGGTCCAAAAGAGTGGACATGTCAAGAAGTTTCTAAGAACTTGTTTTTCAATTTTGATAAAGACCAAGGGGGTCAATTTTGGATAGGATATAGCTATGATAGCGCAATTAGGATAAGGGGTGATGGAGGTATAAGTGAATGTTTTGGGATTAGTGCAAAGGATGTTCAAAGATAAGGATCATAAGCTTGGGATAAGTAAGATCACAATAGGGTGCCATGGATGAGAGCAAGTGAATAAGTCAATGGAAAGGATAATGCACGTCAGGATACATGTGTGTTCATGGATAGGCTCAACCTTGTCAAGATCATTGGAAGAAACATGGATGTTCATGGGTTATCTGGATGTAAGATATGATGGATAAGATGACATGGAAGGAACTTGCCCCCAAGTGAAGAGTTCAAGTAGGAGGAATTACGCATGATGCATGTTTGCCAAGTTTTCATCATGGTACTTATCCAAGGTGCCACAAGAAGTGGTTTTAACCCGAGGACAGATTGATTTATCTTTACTTTTGCTACAAAGGTGCCTGTTTACCAGGTTTTCGCCAAGGTACTTTTTTCTTTACTTCTTATTTGTTGTACTTTTGATTTTATGGAGAAACTTAAGCTTATTTCTCTTTAGATAGTTCTCCTTTGAAAGATATGCTATGATGGGCCAAGGCCACTAAAATTATGCTAAAAGATGTTGATAGGGTGATGATAGAGAAGAATGATATGGAGGATAAGGGAGATGGTAGCCAAGGATTTAAATGACGGATTGGATAAGAGGAATGGAAGGATATGAGATGGATGAGTAGTAGGTAGGTGTAGGATATTGGATAGGGTATTGAAAAGTTTGCATAGAGGTAGATGGAAATGGTGATAAGATCAATATTGACACACACCTTCAAGCGTAGTAGACGGATGGAGGAAAAATGGATGGAATAACTTGAGACTTTGATGGATGAGTGGTTATAGATCTTGGTACACGAGGACCCAAGATGGATGGTGAAGGGGGTTGAGTATTCAAGGTAATGGATTTTGGGACATGAGGACCCAAAATAGAGTTAGAAGATGGGAGATGTTTAGATGGGGATGAAGTGGAAGACTTTGAAAGCTTGGATGCCAACTCTGACTTTTCGTTTTGTTAAATCCTTTTAAGAGAGACTTGGGAATCCACACAACTTTTGATTTTCTTTTTGTATACAAGACCTTTAGAAGAGACTTGGGAATCCACATAGCTTTGGATTTTCCTTTGCTTTTGGATGATTTAGAACACAATTCTTCCATGATGGATTTAGGAACTCATATTTTCTTTGATTTTAATCTTTGTTTAGATTTAGAACACAATTCTTCCGTGATGGATTTAAGAACCCATATTTTCTTTGATTTTATTCTTTGCTTAGTGGACCTTTGCGGTCTCTTGAATATTTCCTTTTTCTTTGTAATCACATGTCGATTAGACTAGACATAGTGATCTTCACATATGAGTGGATTCTTGTATTTGTGATTTTTTTGTTGTATATCCAAATTGCTTCCAAAATACTTGTGGAGTGTGGATGTATAGGGCTGATATAACTGGTTCATATGGATGGGTTTATAGGGAGAGTTCAAGAATGCATGTCTTTGTTGATCTTGATGGGGGATAGGGTAAGTGGATGACAAACTAGTAGCGATAGACATGTTGGATGGAGGGATATAAGGACCCAATATAGATGGAAGGTTTGACAGTTTTAGCTTTGGAATATAAGGACCAAGGATGGATTTAGAGGATGGAGAAGGATGATGCTTACATTTGAATGGAGGGAGATAAGGTGTGGAAGGGATATAAACATCTTTAGAGTGAGCTGCATGACCAAGGCTCTTCTCTTTAGAATTCATCTTTATATCAATAGGTGCATTAGTAGCTTTGATAGGAGCAACTAAAGCTTGAGGGGATTTCTTGTTATGTAAGGGATTTTGAGGAATGATGGTTTCTGGATATGGAATAATATGACAAAGGGATGATGGGATGCTTTGATCTTGACAAAGATCATTAGATGGTTGAGAAAAGGGTACATTTCTCTTGATTTTCAATAGGCTCATTAGAGATGGTGGAAAATATATCTTGATCTTGCTTGGGAGATGGAGGGCTATCTTCTTGGAAGAAATGGAAGGGGGTGTTAAATCATCATGACACTCTTGAGATATATGAATTTGGTCAACCATTGGATAAGGATTGATGGTGTCTTGATCTTGATCATTAGTGATATTTGTTTCTTCACACTGTGGATTGCCCTCTTGACATGGAGCCACTTCTAAGGACGAGGTAGGAGTTTTGATATGCATGAGGGATTCTTGAAAAGCTAATGAAGTATCATTTTGAGTAGGCATAATAAGCATTGAAGCACATGGATTCTTTGGTTCTATGATCTTTGAAGCCTAAGAAAGACTTGCAGTTGTATGTTGATTAGCTTGGATCTCTTTTAGAGGTAGTCCTTGAGGGTAGACATAGTCATAATTAGGCTCATTCTTTGATAGAGATGGTGTGGCTAGTTTTGAAGCTTTAGGAGAGGGGGAAATGATGGATGAAGAAGATTTGATATGTGAACCATTGCTAGACATGGATTCCTGATATTGATCATGTTTGAGATTAGATGGATCATTAGGATTTTCCACTTCGATTATGCCATCATCTAGAAGATCTTGGATTTTATGTTTTAACTCCATGCAAGATGAAGTTTTATGCTCATTATGTCAATGATATGCACAATAGGTACTCAATAATTTCAATCCATGTGATGTGACATGAGGTAATGTGATGAGATCATGCTCAAGAAGTTCTTCCAATGCTGATTCATAAGATTGTCCCAAAGGAGTGAAGTCCCTCTTGCGTTTAACCAAAGGTTTTTCTTTCATGGGTTACTAATCCCTTTGGAGGGAGACTTCGTGGTGGTTTCAGCAACTTTTAGGGCCTTGGAGACTCTCTCTTGATCAAAGATAGGATTGCCATACCAAGATTGAAATGTGCATGTGATTTTGGGTACCTGCAGCTACAAACACACACAATTCAATGATCCATTAGGTGGTTAGTGGGTTAGAAAATAACAAAATCAGAATATTAAAAACATCCTAAGCTAACCAACACCAGTTCATTGCCTTCTAATAGGAAGGAGTTTGATTCTTGCTCTCATGTCATCGCAAGAAACATTGACTACACGCTATTCTAAATGAAGGATTTTAAAGCTATATGATTGAGTAATCTAAATGATAAATGCAAGATTGTTTATGGTTAATCCAAAGCTATTTAGATTAATTTTAAGCACCAAAAGAAATATGTAAATTCTTTTCAAAGCCTAAATTGAAAGTGCTCTAGATTATGAAGTTTGCATGCAACTAAAAAACAATTAACAAATCTAAGTAATTAAAACTAAGAATGCAAAATGCTTGAATGCTAAAAACAATATAATAACTATAGCTAAAACTTAGGGATCCTTGTGAAGGAAAATAACTTCTCCTTTATAGAAAATCTTTCCCAAATCGACGATCGAGATTAGAGGAAATGAGTGGCTCAGATTCAATTTGAGGAAGCACGATCCATGTGCAAGCAATTTGATTGGTCGAAAGCTTCAGTCCTTTTGGAAACTTCCAAAATCATTTTCAATTAACAACTTTGTTTCCAAAATGATAAATAGTGGAGAATCAGTTAATTGAGTAGAACTGTCCATTGTTTCCCATTTGATAATTAGATAACTGGATTTGATGATGTCATATGTTTTTTTAAAGATTTAATTGATTTTAAATGAATATTTTGTTTTTATTAATTAATTTAATTCCCTTTTGGATTTTATTGACAAATTTGTAATTTTATTAAATTAATATATCAAAAATATCAATTAAATAATTAACATACTTGGTTTATTTGCCAATGTATTACATTTTAGGGATTAATTAATTAATCAAGTGCGATGATCAATCAGGACCTAGGGTTTATAAATATTAGGGTTTCTTGATTAATTATTGCTATTGGGGGTCTAGGGTTTAGATGACCATTTTTATGTGCTTACAAACACCACTAAAACCAAAGTGACGATCTTCTCTTTGAAAAGAAACTTAAAGACTATAAACACATTCCTTTTCGAAGGAAATCCTTTAGAGATAGTGAATGAGTACAAATATCCTGGGATCAATTTTCAAAACAAACTCGATTGAGAAACATGCAGATCAAAAAAGAATTCAAGGGGGTTGGAAAATGATGTGCTCCTTATAAAATAGGTGTAGGAATGCTATGTTGTGGGACTGGAAGACTGAGAAATTGTTGTTTGGGTTGTTGGTTACCCCGGTGATCCTTTATGGGTGTGAAATTGGGGCAGCAACATGTCATATAAAATGGAGACAAGTAGAAAGAATTCATAAACATCTTATCACAAACAACCTCAAAATTAAAACAATGGCACCTTAAGAGTTTTTATTGGCGAAAATAGATATCTTTCTGTTAGTAGCTTTGACAATGATCTGGTTGTTGAGTTACATAAAGAAAACACAAAATATGAATAAACATCGTTGATCTAAGTTGATTATGGAAGAGAGATTAGATAGGAGAAAGAACACATGGATGAAGCAAAATGATAAATGGATGAAACAATGAAGAAATAAAAAAAATTGTACGGGAAAAATTCAAGAATATCATATGGTCAAAGCAAAATGGACGAAAAAAATATACCATGTCAAATAATTTAACCACGCGTGGGATCATGAGGAAAAATCACACATCAGAGAAAATATTATATGGAGAACAAAAATGCTTATAGCTCAGCTCAGGACTAGTTCTCACCATTTGAGGTGCGAAACACGTAGATGAATGATACCAAAGGAAGATTGGGAAAAAACAACATGGATGTGGTAGAGAAAGAGGGTCATTTTATCATGGAATGCTTGACATACAATGACATTCGTTCTAGATATGTGGATATTTTAGAGGTGAGCAACTTAAGTTCTTTATTTGAAGAAAAACAATTATAGCAAATTTAAATAAGAGGTTATAGCTTGACTAAGGTTCCTCACACCCTTGGTTAGTGGGTCCCATAGACTACTCTCGCGTGGTGGACATTATTAAAATCATTCATTCATAACTCAATAAGTCTAACTTAAGGAATATATGCATTATGATATCCCTAATTACAAAATATACAAATTATTAATATACAAATAGTCCACCTCACCTACAATTATTATTACAATAAAACCAACCCCATCTAGGGGAAAGGGACCAGTAGTGGACATAACACCAATACCCCTTCACTTTTTGTTAATTGTACCCCCCAATACAAAATAATCCTACACACCAATAAATGTACATAATTAACCCAAAATATATTCATTCAACCCCCAATACATGTTCACACATGAAAAAGTAGTAGATAGATTTTAAAAAAAAAAATTGACCCACAATTGGTCCTTATGTGATTGAAAAACAATATTTCTTGCACAAATTTAGTGAATAACTCATTTATTAAAAAGTCAAATTGTTTACAATAACCACTTTATGCAAGTGGACCAAAGGTACACAATTAGTCAAATTACAAATATAAGAGAGCAGTTATTGGTCCATCTATGACAATTTTAGAAATCAAACTGAACTTTATGGGTTCTCATATGCACTTTCTCCCAAACAGGTTTGTACTCTTTGAGGCATTTAATCTATCTGCAAATAGTACCTGCATTTTCAACAAATGGTGTAAGGCTCCCATATAGACACAAAAAAAAATATATATAAAATTTGTAAGGCTAAATCCACACATGAGAAATAAATTGAATATGCAAGCATAAAATGACCGATTGGTCGCAAACAATAAGTTTTTAGACATTCAAAATCTACACATACAAGCATTCAATTCGATATGCAGGTATGAAATGACTGTTTGGTTGCAATCAACAAGACCTTAACTTGTAGTACAAGAATGAATTAACATGATGTTTCCCACCATAATTCAAATTAAAAATTCAACAACCACAAATGAATGCATTCAACTTACACATTCGAATTCCCAAACTAATTTATAAGGGGATTTTGCAAGTTCATTTTCATTAATACAAATAGGAAGTCTGAATATTCTTTGCAGACTACAGAGGTGAAGCAGGAATTATCTGTTCATTACTGCAAAGTCTGAATATTCTCTGCAGACCTCATAGTTGAAGGAAGATTTTCTGCACAATCCTAATCAGGTTGGTACACTATGCTTACCCTTTCTCATTTTATTTCATAGGTGAATATTGTGTAAACTTACTATTTTCTATGTTCTAAATACATCAACTGCATCCTCATTAATTTATAACCTTATTTTTCATGCACCTCTCACTTAGAGCACCAATACACATTGCAACCTTGTGCTAATGGCATCATCTACATTTTCTAATCATATCAGAGCCACCCCTCCATCACATACTCTAATTCTATCTTGTGTCATCATCTCTGCTTTCTTCTGTACTTGTATACATATACACAATTATCGGTATACCTCAATAATCATGCACACATATACATATATGAAGTAGCAGATACTATGCCTTTCATTTCATTAAAATGTTAATATCCCGTGGAGGGTCTTTTTTTTTTCTATTGAATGATTATCTGTGTGACTAAAGGGCTACATTAAAATGATGAAATCTGCTTCTGCGTTAATCCATCATGCTTTATGTGGTTTTTTTTTTCATCATTGCTTCAAATGCTGACCATTCTATTCAAATGTTTACTATTTCATACATGTAGTAGAGGGTTTCATTTTTTGTTGTGAATGATTATCCGTATCCATGTAGTGTTCCATTAAAATGATGAACTCTGCTTTTGCATTCCTGCATTTTGCATAGGGTTACATTAAAATGGTGAAATCTGCTTCTGTGTTACTCCATCATGCTTTATGTGGTTTGTTTTGTCTGAATAATTATATATA
>MU228145.1:929992-954393 GCA_018584345.1 Thuja plicata | reverse complement strand
TAATCATTCACAACAAAAATGAAACCCTCTACGACATATATGAAATAGTAAAATATTTTAATAGAATGGTCGACATTTGAAACAATGATGAGAAAACAAACCACATAAAGCATGATGGACTAACACAAAAGCATATATCATCATTTAATGTAACCCTATGCAAATTAGAGGAATGCAGAAGCATAGTTCATCATTTTAATGGAAGACTATATGGATACGGATAATCATTCACAACAAAAATGAAACCCTCTACGATATATATGAAATAGTAAAATATTTTAATAGAAAGGTCAACATTTGAAGCAATGATGAGAAAACAAACCACAGACACAGATTTCATCATTTTAATGTAACCCTATGCAAAATGTAGGAATGCAGAAGAAGAGTTCATCATTATAACAAAAACAAATGTGGATACGGATAATAATTCACCACATTAAGTGTGATGGTCTAACACAGAAGCATATTTAATCATTGTAATGTAACCCTTTAGTCACACGGATAATCAATCAACAGAAAAAACAGAGACCCTCATTGGGATATTAACATTTTAATGAAACAAAAGGTAGCAAAATTGTGCATACAAGAAAGGAAGCATGATTGAAGCCGAAGACGTTACCTGCAAAGTTGACGGCGGTGGTTGCAGAGTAGTGCGAACCAAAAACGTTGGCGGGAGGAATGAAAAATGATGAAGTTTGGGCGAAAAAGTGGTGTTTTATGGGACTGGCGTTAACAACCATGTCCCCAAAACGAACCACAGGTGGTGAAATGAGAATTTTATGCCCCCACGTTCCTAACGTAAAAAATAAACACGTGAACCCACTAAACAACTTAAACACTTTAAATAAGACATTTTTTATATTTCGTATTGGGGGTCAATTTAATTTTTATGGGTCATTTGATGAACTACTATTGGAGATGGACGCGTCTATTATTGGTCGACACCTTTTTTTAACCACTTTTAGACGTATGTGCACATAACGGCTTATGTGGAGTGGACCGTTATTGGTGAGAAGCCCAAACCTTGGCTTTAAGCAGTTAAGGCTCATACAAAAAAACCCAAAAAATTTCGACCAAAATCAACATCATTTGGTACCTCAATTGAATGCGCAAAGTTAGCTACTACTGGTCCCTTTCCCCTAGGTAAAAAAATAAAGGCTTAAATTGCGCAGTGAGTAATTTTACCATATTCGCCATCACTTTCTTGAAACACCGACACTCGAAACCTTTTAATATTCGGCTGGGTCGCAAACCCTAGATGTATACAGAGGGCATCTGGTTGGAGTGAGCCCGATGTTCATTGACATTCAACACAAATGTTGTTAAGATAAATCAGGTTAGAAATTTTTTAAACCTTAAGCTCCTTCGGGTGTTTTTCTTTAGCTATTTCTCGATTTTCTTTTTCCTGCTGTAACTTCTGAATATTAAATATCCACGAGGATCTTAAAAAATAGTTTGAAAGATGCGGTGAGAAATCTTTTCAATGATCAGTATAAGGTTGGGTAGAGCAGTATTAGGCTTGCTCAATTTTACAGAGGTGGATTAATAGGTGCTCAAAACTACCTTGATGAATAGTCTTGTGAAATGCAGTTTGCCCACTAAGCCCAAATTTTAGCTTATTCTCGCTGACCATGTTAATTTTTTATTACACCTATTTATCTTTTCTTATTTCTGAACTTTTCTAGTTTGATGGGTTTGATTACGTTGTATCTTGTCTTTTGGGTTGAGTTGAAACTATATTTTTCAAATTCACAAACGTGGCTCACAATGAAGTGCATCTCATTATACTTAGAGCAGAACGATTCGACCCCGTAATCTTAACACCAGATCTCACCAGATGCCATTTACAATCAAAAGACCCACCATTGGATTTTGCTCTTACATGTGTTTCCGAATGTTGTTTTACCACAAGCTAACATGATCGTTGTCTGAAATCAAGAAAATATATGGTGTTTTGTTTAAAATTACAATCACCAGGAAGCTCCATAATCCTGTCCTGTACTGACAACCATCCCCAACCCCATCACGCCATGGAGTGACCTATTTTTTGTTGTATCCCCTTAACTTTTAGGATCATATTTCTAATGAAAAGCCTAAGTGATTAAGGTTTTATAATTTTTTATTCAATTGTATTCCCTTAACTTTTGTCATAGAAAGGATGATATTTCTTACGAGAAGCTTAAGTGATTAAGGTTTTATAATTTTTTAAACAATTGTGGTGTTTATTGCATGTCTGGTTGTTATGACGAGGATGAATAGAAAATAGGAATTGTGACAGAGCTGAAACTATAATTAACAATATTTTGTGACCTGCAGATGGTAGCTTGAATTGCACTGCATGGAGTTTAAGCTGTTGCAACTACACTAGGGAACATGTTACTGCATGAGATGAATGGAATTGCAAGAAAAATGTGTTTTGTGCCGTACCTCTGTTTTGGAAATGGATGGATACTCTAACCATCTCCAACACCAGAGGTACGCCACTGCATTTGTTTTGCAATCCTATTTATTTTATGCAATTTTTTATATTGGTGTTTTTAAGACAAGAGGTATGGTGATCCATGTAATTGGTTAGCCTATTTATTTTAAATGATTTATCTATTTGATTAGATCTGTTATTTATAAGTAGCTAAAGTTAAACTGTTTTGGGGATTAAGACTATTGTCTGGGACTACTCTCAATGAAAACTGTTGGAACCTCAAATTCTGATGTGTTATTGTCTTTGTAGCATTCATATTTTGCAAAAATATATTGTAGATCTTTACATCTGCAATGACGATATCTGTTGTGCAAATTTGTGAACACCTGATAATCATTCCCCACTTGTTTCAAATAACATAGCTAAGCTATGAGGACACGCTTTTGGAAAAACTCTGTTGCAAGTTTAATTTTACTTTATTATCCATCATCAGATATGTAGCCGGTTTGTCTAGCAGAGGCCAGCAGAGGTCCGAAATTGAGATCTTTCTCGTTTGAGCATCCGAGTTATTCATTCTCCTCTTTCTTCATCCATGCTATTATGCTCTTCAACAAGTTTTAACTTTTGTACGAGATGATCGAGTCTTTACACTATCTACGAATTGGCTTTGTTTCTCAACATCTCCTTCAAGTGATATTTGGTTGCCCGATCATTTTAATGCATAAAAACTAAAACATAGGTTGGTAATATTATTGTCCTCGATATCATTGTAGTGTGCCCACCAAAAAAAATATGGGGAGTCAATCATATATATATATATATATATAGTTTTTGAGATTACATATGATTTCAATATGCTATATATTTTTCATTTGTTCAGAATATTACAGCTGATCTCTTATTATAGCCAAAAAGCAGCTCAAATTACAACACCAGAGACCGATATATGTCTAAACATGTATACAATTTTGTCGGAGATCATAAAAAATTGATTACATTAACCAGCAAACTGAAAATCAGTCCTCCATTTGTCTTGCACCCGAAATTCTCCTCTCAGAAATTGGATTCGCAGTAGCTGCATCATGAGACACTATCGGTGGGTGTCTGGTACGGTTTATTAGGTAGTAAAGAGTCCAGAAAACTTCATGGAAGTGGGCTGCGATCTGGTTACCCAGAGGGGGCCCATGATTTCCCATAACAACCATGAAGTGATGCACCAGACCAGTGTTGAAAGAAATCTTCATTGCCTCGTATACTTCTTTAAAGGCTTTCTTATTTTTCAAATACCTAACTGGAAACAAACCCCTATTCCAAGCTTTGCCATGAAATGTTATAATTCTGTACTTTTTCATTGAGCAATTCTCCTGTGAAATATTCCTCTCACAAAATCAACTGAAAGCTGAATCAACAGACCCAAGGATTGCATCAAGTTAAAACAATTAGACATGTAAATAAAGGATGGGAACCCTGGTTGTGGCGTCAAGAAGTTCCTCGCCAACAATTGGCCTAATCGCTGTCTCTACTTCTGCACAGTTGATGGTTAATACCTTTCTTAGCAGCTCACTGTTATACAATCCAGGATAGGGTACTTCATTCCCACTTGCAGATGGCAAAGTTTAGCTCATAATTCGTCGGCTGATAACAATTGTAGCAAAGAGAAAACTGAAAAGCAGACATGGAAAGCAATTTGAGAATGCTTAGCCAAAATGATATAATATTAGAAGTGGGAAAGGAGTGATGGTGCCGAAATATTTGGAATTCTTTGTGATGTTGTCAAATTTTAAGGTGATCATTAATTAAATTGATTTTTAGTAAGATAAATAATATATTTAAATGATGACTTAATATTGATTAATATATGTGAATAATAATAAAAGATTTTTATAATGTTATTTTATTAAATATATTTTTCTAGTTATTTCAAGTTGACCCATCTTCTTAATGCGTTCTGGAGATCTTTATAAGGGGTATTCACGGTGATTTATTTGACATGCTTTGGATTTGATAGCGATTTATGATTTCTGGGGATGAAAACCTTCAGAAGTCGACATAAGGGTTGGACAAAAACTTAGCTCTTCCAAAGGGGTGGATTCATGATGGAGTTCACAGCTAAGCCAAATTTTGGAAGTCTTCATTGGAGACAAGTTTGCAGTAAATAACTAAGATATTTTATATCTGTATCTGATTTGGAAAATAAAGATTATTTTTTTCTGAGTATTATAAGTCCGTGAAAATGTGTGTTTACAATATATCTTTGGTGGGAGCTTTATTGGAATTTATTATTTTGTCATCTGTGGAATAGTCAAGAGAGTTTGATGCTACGAGGATTGAATAATTATGTCTTTGCTTTAATCGGGAGTACCAAGGTTAATGCTGTCATTATTCATTATTGGCAAATTAATATTGCCAAGTAATGGTTTTAATTAATTGGCACAAGGGAGGAGATAGACGTTACCTTTATCGGATAAATCATAATATCATAATACATGAGGCCGATATTATATTTAAGCTGAATATTAATTCACCTTGGTCTTCATCGGGCTTATTCGTTTCTCAAGTTTGGTGGATGACAGCCATGAGATTTGTGGAACAGGGTTCTCTGTATCTTGAGAGTGAAAATTTGGTCGATTGCATCTGTATTGGGACGCTGGTCTGGAATGAAGCATTCAGGCTTCCTTTGCTGTGAATGACCCTTCATATAGCGGGAACACTGAGATTATCAATTCATTTAAGAATGGGACATGTGAGGACAGAAACTGAATCTGGTGGTGAATGTTTTTCATCAATATTTAGGCGGCTGCAATAAGGAGACAGTCAGGTGTTATTCTTGACTGACTAGTATGTTATTTCATTCCAGATGCAGTAATTGTAAGACTGATTGCCAAATCGAAAGGTTGAGACATTGTTTTATTTTCTGGTTCTATTTCATGTAAAATCTGTTGATATTGGTGTTCAAATACATTCTGGAGTTTAAATCAGAGTTGTCCACAGTTTTGTTTGAGATCATTTTGATCTTATTGTCAAATCTATTACAGATGTGTCCTATTGCATAAGTGGGTATCTTTCATCCTTGGTGTTATCATTCCTGCATTTGGAAATAAATGCTTATTTTAGAAAAGCGTCCTTCAAATCCTTTGCTATCCCAGCAACTGCCATAGATCTGAGGCATCAATTCCATGAAGTGGCAGAATGAACAAGACCTGCAAATGACGAATGAACAAATGCGAGCTGAAACCCGCACCTGCTAATATATCATTATCCAAAATGTCTGAAAATAAGCCACTAAATTAGTATAATTAGATCTTTAGTCATGATATCCTTTGATAGTGGATTTTGGAGTAGGAGATCATGACTAAAATAACACTCATCCCCTTTGGAGGTTATCTCCTTGTTGGCTAAATAGTCTGCCAAACTATGAGCTTCCAAATTAATTCTAGGATATATTTTGTGCTTCAGTTATTTGATTGCTTGATTTTACATGCTTAAATGGTGTTCATTGAATCTCCCTCAATAATTAATTTTTGAGTATTTGATTTCCTTGCCAATTTGAGACTTGATAAAAGAGCCATTTTGCCATGTTATTAGCACCTCTTGGAAGTTTGTGCTTAATGCAGTTACAGTAAGCCCCTGATTATTTCTCGAAACACAGACTGCTCCTGAAGGGCCAGGGTTTTCTTGACAGGCTCCATCAAAGTTAAGTTTGATCTAATATTTTGGACACTATTTCCGTTTAATAGATTTTCTTTAATTTTATCAGATGTACCAGCCATGAAACTATCCGGAAAGGGAAGTATAATTTGGGGCGAGGAAATAATAAGTTTGGAGTACTAAAAGGAAAATTTGGAGGATGATTTTTTTGTTCTTGACACAAAGGAGTTGACTGATTCTAAAATCAAATGCGTGTTCCTCGTTTCTAAAAATTCTGATATTTTTCTCCGACCAAACTTGCAGCATAACAATAGAAGGGGTGATTTTAGAAATTGACAAGAAAAAAGCGTCAGAGTGTAAGCAAGGCATTCTGACAATTAGTCAAAAATTGGTTTAGGAAGTGGAGCTTGCCATTCTAATTTGTTTTGAATCCATCTGGTGCAATCATTTACTGTCTTACCGCACATTACATGATTGAATTGCTCAGCTAATCCCAATTTTGAAAGCTTGTCACTAGTTAAGATCCTTGTTCTTAAGTGCTAAGAAGTATAAGATCTTGCTTTAGGAAGAATAACATTATGACAGCAAAATACTATGCCCTATAAACCAGAAATCCCCTGTCATGGGTTAAGGCTTCATATCCCAATTTAAATGTATAGTTACCTGATTTAGAGGGGGCCCAAAATAACATGTCCTCTCTTTGTGAAATCTCCAAAACCTTGTTTTGAAGTATGCTTGATAACTGATACTTTTGAGCTTGAGGAAAATTTTAATTGTGGAAAGGCATATCTCACAAACCCCTCAAGTGAAGAGGATGTTGTGAAATAGTCTTTTTCCTTAAACCCCCCGGCTTGTTGTTGAGCTTGTTTAGCTTCATTTAAGCATTCCAAGTTTCCCAAAGGAGGATGACCATTCCCATCCTCCCGAAAAAGTGTTTTATCTCCAATATTAACCATACAAAGAATGGTATTGATTTATTCTCTCTTCGCAATTAACCAGAAAATTCAACTTTTTTAATCCAATCGGTAGATTCCTAGTTGCGAATATTTTTATAGGAGAAATGGAATCTAAATATTTTAATTTAATAATTTATTGCCCATTTTGAGTTCAGTTGGGAAAATACAGTCCAAACTAATTCTGCCCCCAAGGTTAGATTTCTTTCTTCCAAGCTGTGAATACCTAAACATCCTTGAGCTCAACTTTTGCAAATTGAATCCCAGGATGTTAAATGAATCTTTTTTTTAATGAAACACAGGGATGCTTCTAGGCCCTTGAACCCCGTGTTCCTGGAACGGGGATGTCCTTGGGATAGGGGAACAAGGACGAGGCATCCCCCCACCGCCACTGAGGCCCTGTTGGGACATGATAACGACCCCAAAACAGATGTGAGGACGCCCAAACATCCCTTGACCGTCTTAGGGACGTTTGTGTTAATGTTTTGAACCAAAAATGCATAAATCAAAGATCAGATAAATCAAGAACACAAGAACACAAGAACACCAGAGATGCCTTGGGAAAACCTCCTACTCGAGGGAAAAACCCAGCCACACCAAAGAGATTTTCTTTATTGAAATAATAATAATAGTCCAGATATAAAATTCGAATCTTAATTGCACACTCAAAAGAACACCGCACAATAACTCCTTACAATAAGAATGTCTCATTTTTTCATGTCACACACTGATGAAAGAACTCACTCAAGACTGAAAACATATACTAGTGATGAATGCTAGGACAAAATAACTCCAACATAGTTTGCCGATGAGCACCTACAGATGATACTCAATGTACTTGGCCACATATATAGAAGCACTACGATATTTTTCTTGATCAAATCAGATTGAGACTCGTTGCTGTTGAAGAGTATAGCAACGATAGAGATCATATACCTCTGTCTTTGTTGATCGTCTGCTAAATACTATTATTCATACCAATTGTGAGGACTTCTTTTCATTCTGGTCGGTCCTATGTTTTGACTGCTTCTTCCTTGTTCATCTTCAGGGTGCGTGGTCTCCTGTCTTCGTGTTTCCTATCTATGGTTCTTCCGGCTTATTGACTCAATGCTTACATGTCACCGTTTCAGTTGACTTGGCTTACATGCCACTGTTTCAAGTTGACTTGGCTTACTCGTTCCCAACAATTATATTAATCTCTTTCGTCATGGTGTTACTGATTCTGAATAATGTTTATATTCTATATGCGTGTCAGTTTCCTTGTAGCTTTGTCGACATTCATAATATTCGTGTCACCTCATTTATGAGCATGCCGATTCAAGTTGTAATTGTTATCTTGTTATGGTTCACATTCTATTCTTGTGCATCGCGGTAGTCAATAATCACGCCTTTTCTTTTCTTGGTTCGCGTGATCATATGCATCGAGTAAGGGCGTTAGTGTGTTCGGATGTTCCCATGTTTTCTTGTAAGAGCTTTTGCAAACAATATAGATGTTATCATGAGTCTGTGTCGATTCTCAAATTATTGTATACTGAAGTCGAGTCTTCATATAGTTCAGTGGGTTCATTCTCGTGCTATTGATGTATATCTCTGCATACATATTGCAGAGTTATTCTGAATGTGATTTAGTGATTACTTTGATATTTCCGAGAATTCATTTTCTATAAGATTCTGATCATTGAGTGACCTTTGATCACCGAAGACATTAAAAGGAGATCAGTGTTTTTGTACGAAGTTTTACAATTTATAATAAAGGATTGTCTTTTGGTGGGCTGGGGTTTTCACCCTTAGGTGGAGGGCTTTCCCAGGGTAATTGCTTTGTATTTGTCTATTGTTTTGTTTTGCAATTCATTATTCTCGTTCAAATTCAACATGGTATCAGAGTAGGCTTGAGAATTTCGGTCTAGAACCAGGATTGCTATTGTTTTATCTATTGATTGTTCTACATTGTATTGTTTATTCTCAGCTAGTGACAATGGTGAACGGTCTGAAAGAAGAAGACAAATTAGATGATTCATCTAATTTTTCTTCATGGAAGTTTAGGATTTTGATTGCACTTGGGAGAATGACCTACTTGATTATGTAAATTTTGATCCAGCAAAACCCTTTGATGATGTCGAGCAAATTCAATAGAAAAAGAATAAAGTTATGGCTAAGAAAATTTTGATTGATTCGGTGAAGGATAATCTTGTTCTCATCATTTGTAAGTTGTCTTCAGCTAGAAAGATGTTTCAAACTTAAAAAGATTTGTATGAGTTCAACAATACCAGTAGAGCTCTAGCTCTGAGGCGTCAACTGTTACATGTTAAGATGGCTAGAGGGGAATCAGTGTTGTCATATTTTATGAAGATTACAGAGCTGAAAGATCTACTAAGTGCAATTGGAGATTGTGTACCAGATAAGGACTTAGTCATGCATTTCATGAATGGACTTACACACTCTTGCGAATCATTCATTCAAGGCATCATTGGAGGGATGATCTTCCAAAATTTGACAGACTGAGAGTTGATTGCATTCAAGAAGAATGCAGACTTGAAGCTAGAGGAAATGGACGCAAAAATCATCATGAAGATGATCATGTTCTTGTTGCTCACACATCAAAAGGAAAAGGGAAGAAAGGGAATTTCAAAAGATTCAGAGATAAAAATTCAGAATCAACTCCCGACTCAAAGAAAAGAAAAAAGGATCTTTCAAAAGTTCAGTGTTTTAGATGTGACAAATTTGGTCCCTATGCTAGAAACTGTACCTTAAGGCCAAAGCCTCAAGTAGTTGCTGCAAATGTTGAGAATTCTTCTCAAAAGGAGTCAAGTGACAACTCTGAAGGATTTTGTTTTATTTCTGCACTCTCCAATAATGTTCCCACGAACAGTGATACATGGCTGATTGATAGTGGTGCATCTCGTCACATTATAGGTTTCAAAGAACACCTCTTCAATTTGAAAGAAAAGGACTCTCACCTTCAAGTCATTATTGGTGATGATACAAGTTATTCTGTGAAGGGTGCTGGTTCTACATCCTTCAAATTGGATTTCGGGATCTCTCTTCATTTAAGTGATGTTCTCTTTGTGCTGGGTATTAAAAGAAATCTGATCTCTATATGAGCATTAGAAGACAAAGGCTACCATGTTGCTTTTGTTGATGGTAAAGTCTTGGCCTGGAAAAAGAATTCTAATATTCAATCAACACATGAGATTGGACTACATCATGATAGCCTCTACAAGCTTTCAGCCCGTTCTATCCATATCCTTGCTCATGATGCTTCAAATTTAAATGAAGTTTGGCACAAGAGGTTTGGGCATTTAAATTTCAGTACCTTAGCCACTATGGAGAAGGCTGTAGTTGGACTTCCGAAGTTGAACCAAAACCATGGAGGAATTTGCAAGGGATGTGCTCTAGGTAAGAACATTAAGTGCACTTTTCATTCTAGTGAAAGTAGAGCTAAATATATCCTAGAATTAATTTACTCAGATTTATGTGGTCCTATGTCACTTGCACCCCTTAGTGGTTTTTGGTATTATGTTACCTTCTTTGAAGATTATTCTCGTAAGTGTTGGATTTACTTTCTCAAATCTAAAGAATCTGATGAGGTGTTGTTCAGTTTTAAAGAATTTAAAACTTTGGTTGAAAATTTATCTAACAAGAAAATTAAGACTCCAAGGTCTAATAATGGAGGAGAATATGTGTCTGGTATCTTTAACACCTTTTGTGTTGAAGCTGGGATTAAGAGGGAGTTTTGTGTCCCTTACAATCCTCAACAAAATGGTATAGCTGAAAGAAAGAACATGACAATTGTTGAGGCAGCAAAGGTTATGATTCATGATCATGGCCTTCAAATTTTTCTGTGGGCAAAGGTTTGCAGTACATCAATTCACATTTAGAATAGAAGACCTCATCATATTCTAGATAACAAGTCTCTAGAAGAACTCTTTACAGTTATCAAACCAGATGTTTTGGTTGTCTCGCTTATTCTTATGTTCCAAGGGAGAAAAGATCAAAGCTAGAACCATCTGGAAGAAAAAGTTTTTTTTTTTTTGGATATACTCTTTGAAGGCATTCATAATACATATTTGAGGTCAAAGACAAATTGAAATTAGGTGGGAAATTATTTTTGATGAAGATGTAGCTTGCAAGAAATCTAGCGATTCTATCTTGGAATCCGATAAAGATGATTTTGATGCTCCTCAAGATTTAGTTATGGCTGATCGAGATCTGTCTTCAAAGATTCAGATGGAGATTTCAGATTTAGATGTTCTTGCTGATCCTATTGAACCAATGGACTCTATAGACATTTCAGCAGGTCCCAGTAATAGTCCAGGCTATAAGAAAATACCTTTGTGAGCCAGGAACATCATGGAAGAAGCTGAAAATTATGTAGTCCCTCGTGGTACTTTCAGAGAGAGTAAAAGGCCTCACAAGTATGCATGCTATGTAGCATTGATGAGTCACATTATAGATTCAGAGCCTTCTAGTGTTGAAGAAGCTTTAAATCAGCAAGTGTGGAAGGATGCAATGACGGAAGAGTGTCAATCTATCCTTAAAAATGATGTATGAGATATAGTTCCAATGTTGTTTAAGATTAAGCATGTTGCTGATGGTAGTATAGAGAAATATAAAGCCAGATTGATGCTAGAGGTTTCTCACAGAAAGAAGACATAGATTATGAAGAAACCTTTGCACTTGTAGCTTGTTATACTTCTATCAGAACCATCATGGCTATTGCAGTAGTGAAGGGCTGGAAACTTCACCAAATGGATGTGAAAACAACATTCTCAAATGGGGTAATTGAAGATGAAGTTTACATAGAGCAGCTAAAAGGATTTATTATTCATGACATGGAGTCTCATGTGTGTAGGCTGAAAAAGGCTTTGTATGGGCTCAAGTAAGCTCCTCGTGCTTGGTTGAGAGAATTGATCACTATCTTCTGAGCTTGGGTTTTCATATGCTGATCCTAATTTATACTTCAAGGTATGTGATGACAAAATTCTGATTTTAGTCTTGTATGTGGATGATTTATTTCTCACGGGTGACGATGATCTCATTTTCAAATGCAAGGAGTTAGCTTTAGAATTTGAAATGAAAGACCTTGGCTTATTGCACTATTTCCTTGGTCTTGAGGTATGACAAAATTCAAATGAAATTATTTTAAATCAAGGTAAATATGCAATTGATATTTTGAAGAGATTTGGCATGTTAGAATTCAAATCTATGTTGACTCCTATGTAAGTAAATCTGAAAATATTACATGATGAAACTAATTCAGATTTAGTTGATCCTACCATGTACATGCAGTTTATTGGTTCTTTGATGTGCTTGGTTAATACAAGGCCTGACATATGTTTTGCAGTTAATACTTTGAGTCAGTTTATGTGTGTACCAAGGCAAATCCATCTTGTGGCAGCCAAACATATATTGAGATATGTTTGTTGTACAATATGATATGGATTGAAATTTTCTTCTTGTGTTGATCTGAATTTGCAGGGGTTGTCTGATTCTGATTGGGCAGGTTGTGTACCTGATAGAAAAAGCACCTCAGGTTGTTGTTTCAGCCTTGGTTCAACCATGATTTCCTGACGTATTAGGAAACAATCTTGTGTTGCTCGTAGTACCTGAAGCAGAATATGTTGTAGCATGTGTGGCTTCGTAAATTGCTTGCAGGGTTGTTTGGACAACCTTTGGAACCTGCAGTGATTATATGTGATAACCAAAGTTGTGTTAAGCTTTCGGTTAATCTAGTGTTTCATGATAGAACCAAACACGTGGAAATTAAATTCCATTACTTGAGAGACATGCTTCAAAGAAAAACAATTCAACCAAAGTATATTTCTACAAAGGAGCAAACTGCGAACTTTCTCACAAAGCCACTTCCAAGAGTGAAGTTCTGCTATTTTTGAGAAAAGCTTGGCTTAGAGGAGAATGATGCTCTTGCTGAAAGAGTATCTCAACATCAATGATTCTTTGTTTATGATTAATGCATTCTTCTTTGGGAGAAGTTTGAGGTGAAAGCCCTTGTTCCACCCTCTGCGAGTAGGGAAGGTGGTAATGCATTCTTCTCTGGGAGAAGTTTGAGGTGAAAGCCTTTGATTCACCCTCTACGAGTAGGTATGGTGGAATCATCCTCTGCGAGTAGGCAAGATGATAATGCATACTTCTCTGGTAGAAGTTTGAGGTGAAAGCCCTTGATCCATCCTTTGGGAGTAGCTATGGTTGAAGTCGTGTGGGACTCCATGACTCATTTTGTGATGTTTTGATTCACTCTCTAGGAGTAGCTATGGTGAATATTGTTATATTTTTCTATCTCACCCTCTTGGAGTAGCTATGGTAAATATTGTTATGCTAAGATAACAATTTTATTGAGAAAATCTATGAGTTTTTTTTTGTTGACATTCATTTTGGTTGCAACTTCATGTCATGAGATGACAAACTAAAGATCTCTCTATTGCTAAGAGGGAGTATTGAAGAGTATAACAACAATAGAGATCATATACCTCCGTCTTTGTTGAGCGTTTGCTAAATACTACTTTTCATACCAGTTGTGAGGGCTTCTTTTCATTCTGGTCGGGCCTATGTTATGACTGCTTCTTCCTCGTTCATCTTCAGGCTATGTGGTCTCCTATCTTCGTGTTTCCTATCTATGGTTCTTCTGGCTTATTGACGTTGTGCTTACATGTCACCGTTTTAGCGGACTTGGCTTATATGACACCGTTTCAAGTTGACTTGGCTTATTCGTTCCCAGTAGTTATATTAATCTCTTTCGTCATGGTGTTATTGATTTTGATTAATGTTTATATTATATATGCTTGTCGGTTTCCTTATAGCTTTGTCGACATTCATACTGATTTATGAGCGTGACGGTTCAAGTTGTAACTGTTATCTTTGTTATGGTTCACATTTTATTCTTCTGCATCACAATATTCAATAATCATGTCTTTTCTTTTCTTGGTTCAAGTGATCATATGCATCGAGTAAGGGTGTTACTGTGTTTTGATGTTGTCGTGTTTTCTTGTAAGAGCTTTTGCAAACAATATAGATGTTATCACAAGTTTGTGTTGATTCTCATATTATTGTATACTGAAGTTGAGTCTTCATATAGTTCAGTGGGCTCATTCTCGTGCTATTGATGTATATCTCTGCATACATATAGCATAGTTATTTTGGATGTGATTTAGTGAATACTTTGATATTTCTGAGAATTCATTTTTCTATAAGATTCTGATCATTGAGTGATCTTTGATCACCAAAGACATTAAAAAGAGATCAATGTTTTTGTACTAAGTTTTACAAATTATAATAAAGGACTATCTTTTGGTGGGCTGGGTTTTTCACCCTCAGGTGGAGGATTTTCCCAAGGTAATTGCTCTGTGTTTGTCTATTGTTTTGTTTTACAATTCATTATTCTTGTGCAACTTATTATTCTGGTTCAAATTCAACAATTGTAATACTTCAATGCATACAATACTTTGATACTAAGGCAATGGACACCCATTTTTAATTGAAAGACCAATAGGGACAAATCGTTACAAGAATTGATAACTCTTCTTCTCTCAACCGTGAACATCTTTCCATTTTTCTTATCGTAACTCTCCAATTGATGACGACGATGACTGTTCTCATATCAACCACCGCATAAGGAAATGACTCTTCAGTGTTCAACGCACACACATAACCTTTCATATTCGGCGCTGAGGACTCTTCACTAACTTGAAGAGTTTTGACTTTAAAAAGGAAATACTGATCACTATAGACGTCTTTCTGCAGTCTCAGAATGCATTGCTAAGAATAGGCATTGCACACATACAACCTTAGATGTTGAAGAAGCCATCGTAGGTTAGAAAAATGTCTACTGCAACTATAAACATTAACACTCCCTCTTAGCAGCTTCAAAACTGGTCATGTGTCGGCTCATTGT
Organism: Thuja plicata; assembly: GCA_018584345.1. Classification (NCBI taxonomy): domain Eukaryota; kingdom Viridiplantae; phylum Streptophyta; class Pinopsida; order Cupressales; family Cupressaceae; genus Thuja; species Thuja plicata. Next base: position 939,467 of record MU228145.1, on the reverse strand, counting down.
GAGCTACAGAAAGTGAATAGGTTTGCCTCATGGTGGAGAGGTGCTTTTGTGTTGCATTATACAGTTGAGAAATCTTCTACCTAGAGGAGCTTCTCACAAGTGGTATTGCAGGACAACCTCACGTCTCCTTCTCTTGGTTTGTCTTCTGCAAGTGGTTCTGTTGAGGTTGGTGCCCAGTTGGGTGCTGGTGTGGTTTCTCCTATTGTGGGTGCTCCAAGGCTGGATGGTTATGCTGTCTCTGTACCTTTTGCTTCTCAGTCTTCTGATCCCTTTGTTAAGGCTGTTGGTGGTGCTCTTACTGCTAAGAGTGTTGTTGATGTTGTCTCTTTGGCTGCTGTCGGGTTTGTCTCACCGGTGGTGGCTGACCCTTCCCATGGTTCCTCTCAGGGTTGGGTGCTAGGATTCCAGTGTCGGATCCCTCGATTGGGCAGGATATTGCTGCTTTGGTCCCTCCCGCTATGTGTACTGGCACCCCAGTGATGGACTCTTCGGATTGGCTGGTTGTTGCTGCTAAGGTTGAAGAGGGTTGGAATATGGTAAAAGACAAAAAAATGAAAAGATTCTTCTCCCTCTTTCGACATGACCCTTCGTTCCCACAAGAACCGGACTAAAGGGAAATCTTACTTCTTTGTGGGTTTTTGGGCCAGAGTTTTCTTTGGTCCCTTCTTTGGTTTCTAGTTGCATGAGAGTTTCTTTGTGCAACAAATGTCTCAGGTTGAGGGACCCTGTTGGAAAAACCCTTCTCTTGGTCTTGATCCGTTTCATGTTGCGAGCTTTCAAGGTTTATCTTTGGTGGTCTTTTTGTACTAGGTTTTGGTGTCCCATCATTACCTATTTTTACATTAATAAAAAACACTCCCTCTTAGCAAAGGATATATTTTTCTAGATTCTCATATCACGAAATCTCTCAACATGACACTCACAATGGCTACACCCATTTGTGAGGAAACAAAAATTTATCACGAAGTCTCTCAACATGATAGCATCATGGAGTCACTCAACATGATATTCACCATAGCTACTCCCATGTGTGAAAACACAAACTCTCATCACGGATTCACTCAACTTGATGTCGTCATGGAGTCTCTCAACATTCTCACAACTTTGATTGTCACAATAAATTATAGTTGGCTCTAATGTTTGACCAAACAAGGAGCTTTCGAAGCCACACTGCTTCTCAAGCTTGTTGATCCTCTGCAAAGGACTTGACACTCCCCATGTGCTGCTCACGCTCCCTTTTAATGTCATTTCCTCCTTTTAGAAGTAGCTTGTTATGTGTCATCAACTTAGACTCATGATTGCAAGCTAAGTCTTCATGAATGTTCATTTCTATACCTGGCATAACTTCCTCTCTATATGTCTTAAGCTCTTCCTACTTTGAATTCCTTGTGCAATTTTGGATCATTAAACCATCATCCTTTTGCTCCTCGATCCATCATGATTCACTATTCCCAATATCATTGCATGAATTATTCATGAACATTATTCAAACATAAAATAGCTATCTCTTAATTGCCTAAACTTCCTCACAATCCACCAATTGTTCTTTCCTGACCTTTGCACCTAAAGATTCAGATCTGCATAACTGCTATCCTCACAAACATGAATGCCAAACGTGCAAGCATAAACATGCATGACAACATCCTCCCCTTCCAGGTAAGAAGTTTCTTCTCAGATTCTACCCTCCAAGGCTCTTTAGCTACACATTCTCATAAGAATCCCATATTTCTTCCACTGTTCCCATTGCAAATCATAATATCTTAAGTATCCAATCGTCCTATTCTGGTTTTGGATCTTTACTTAGATCCGCTTTGATACCATTAATGTTTTGAACCATAAATGCATAAAATAAAGATAAGATAAATCAGGAACGCAAGAACACCAGTGATACCTTGTGAAAAACCTCCTACTTGAGGGAAAAACTTAGCCATGCCAAAGAGATCTAATTTTATTGAAATAGTAATAATAATAGTCCAAATACATAATTTGAATCTTAACTGCACACTCGAAAGAACACTGCACAATATCTCCTTACAATAAGAATGTCTTAGATTTTTATGTCGCACACTAATGAATGAATGAAAGAAAGAACTCAAGTCTGAAAACATATACTAGTGATGAATGCTAGGACAAAATAACCTCAACATACTTTGCCGATGAGCACCTACAGATGATACTCAATATACTCAGCCACATACACAGAAGCACTATGATATTTTTCTTGATCAAATTAGACTAAGACTCGCTACTATACTTCGATGCATACAATACCCCATACTAAGGCAATTGACGCCGATTTTTTAATTGAAAGTCCAATAGGGACAAATCGTTACAAGAATTGATAACTCTTCTTCTCTCAACCACGAACATATGTCCATCTTTCTTATTGTAACTCTCCCGCTGATGACGATGATGACTGTTCGCATATCTACCACCGCACAAGGAAAGGACTCTTTAGTGTTCAACGCACACACAACCTTTCATATTCGACATTGAGGACTCTTCACTAACTTGAAGAGCCGTGACTTCAAGAAGGAAGTACTGATCACTATAGACGTCTTTTTGTAGTCTGAGAATACATTGTTGAGAATAGGCATTGTACACATACATCCTTAGATGTTGAAGAAGCCATCGCAAGCTAGAAAAATGTCTCTTGCAACTAGAAACATTAACGGTTTGTGCGCCCCCTATCTGTTAATGTGTAGCTTAAGAAGTGAAGTTCGCATATATGTTATGTATATGATCTGTGATTTCCACACACACACACACACACACACACACCGATTGCTGGATGAATTGCATCATCAATTACACGACAATGACTTGCTCTTCTCCAACGATAATAAACAAGTAATAGCATTGCCACATTCAACTCTGTCAAAGATATATATAGTTCGGATTGTGATCAGAAATATTGTCAATATACTTACCATATCAAGAGCACATCGTTATTATTAGTAATCAGAATTAGATCCAGTAGTGTTCATATATATTGATATTACATCAAAAGAGATTTAGTTTATCTCTATCAGAGATATATGGTATCTGAGCCATCCTGATAGAGAAACTCGATCTCATAATTATTAATATCAGATTTTAAATATCTTCAATTCAAAATGGTGAATCACGTAAGGTTAGAGGACAGACTTGAAGGAGCTTTAAATTTTGCATCATGAAAAGTTTGAGTTATGATTGTATTACAAGAGATGGAATTAGAAGAATATATAGAGTCAAATAACCATATAGTCAAATTACTGTTGGGATTAAGAGGGAGTTTTCTATACCATATAATCCTCAACAGAATGGAGTCGCAAAACGAAAAAACAGATCCATTATAGAATCAGCCAGAGCTATGATCCATGACCAAAATGTTCATACCTCTTTTTGGGCTAAAGCTTCTAATACTACAATTTATATTCAAAATAAATGTCCTCACTCAATATTGGAAAATACAATTCAAGTATTTACAGGCATCAAACCAGACTTAAGCCACTTTAGAATATTTGGGTGTCCTGCTTATATTCATATTCCTAAAGAAAAGAGAACAAAATTAGAACCATCTGGTAATAAGGGTATACTCATCGGATACAATGAATCAACCAAAGGCTACAGGATCTATGTCCCTTGTCAAAGAACTATCGAAGTCAGTAGAGATGTAAAATTTAAAGAAGACATTGCCTTTAATCTTTCAAAGAACATTGATGAATCATACGTAGAACCTACTACTGAACTAGATGAGGATCATTCAGTAGAGAACGAGAGGGAGAATGATACTGAACATATTACATCTATTATTCCAAATTCAGAGAATACTGAAAATCCTAACAACAAAAAGAGACCACTTTGGGCTAGAAAAATGATAGAATAAAATCATATAGAACCTGATGAACTAGTCAGAGAAAGCAAGAGAACAAGAAATCAATCATGCTATGTAGCACTACTCTCTGAACTTATCAAAACAGAGCCTTCAAATGTTGAAGAAGCCTTATCAAGCAAATTTTGGAAAGATGCAATGATTGAAGAATATCAATCAATACTAAAAAATGATGTGTGGGATGTTGTACCTAGACCAAAGAATAAATTAGTTGTCTCTTCTAAATGGTTATACAAAATCAAGCATGCACCTGACGACAACATTGAAAAATACAAAGCCATATTTGTAGCTTGCGAATTCTCGCAGAAGGAAGGAATTGATCATGAAGAAACATTTGCTCCAATTGCTCGGTACACATCTGTTAGAACTATCATAGCAATTGCAACATCCAAAGGGTGGAAGATACATCAAATGGATGTCAAAACAACATTCCTAAATGGTGAAATTGAAGAAGTATATATTGAGCAACCAGAAGGATTCATCACTCATGACAAAAATTCTCATATGTGTAAATTAAAGAAAGTGCTATATGGTCTTAAACAAGCACCCAGGGCATGGTATGAAAGAATAGACAACTATCACACAAAATTAGGGTATTCGAAGAATGAAGCTGATCCTAACATATACTTAAAAATAAATGGAGATGATATGATTATTCTTGTATTATATGTTGATGACTTGCTAATAACAGGTGAAGAACATCTCATAGCTAAATGCAAACATGAACTAACATCAGAATTTGTTATGAAAGACCTAGGACTTCTTCATTACTTCCTAGGTCTAGAAGTCTGGCAAAAGGAGAACTACATTTTCTTAAATCAAGGAAAATACACTGTTGATATTTTGACTAAGTTTGGAATGATGGATTGTAAACCAGTTACTACTCCTATGGAAGCTAACTTACATAAATTGAAGAATGACAGATTCAAATCTGAACCTACTGATCCTACTTACTACAGGCAGATCATCGGATCACTAATGTACTTGGTTAATACTTGTCCTGATATCTGTTATGCAACTAATACGTTAAGTCAGTTCATGTGTGAACCAAATAAGACACATCTTATGACAGCTAAGCACATCTTACGATACCTAAGAGGTTCAGTTGGTATGGGACTTAAATATGATCAAGTTGAAATCAATCTTCATGGATATTCATATTCTGACTGGCCCGACAGCTCTACTGAACGTAAGAGTACTACAGGATGTTGTTTCAGTCTTGGATCTGCAATGATTTCTTGGTTTAGCAAGAAACAATCTTCAATTGCCTTAAGCTCCACTGAAGTAGAATATATAGCCTCGTCCATGGGAGCCAAATAAGCAGTATGGTTGCGGAAGTTGCTAGTTGGGTTGTTCAAGAAACCTTTGAAGCCAACTATCATTCACTGCGATAATCAAAGTTGTATCAAGCTTTCAACAAATCCAATTTTCCACAATCAATCTAAGCATATTGAGATACGTTATCATTATATTAGGGATATGGTAGATCGAGATGTTATCAAACTAGAGTACACAAGTACAAATGAGCAACCAACGAATGTTCTTACCAAACCTCGTGCCAAGGTTAAATTGGAATATTTCAGAGGAAAACTTGGTATGATCAAATTGTAATTATTGAATTTGAGTTTCAATTTGATGTGTGTTTATGCTTCTAATTGAATAGTTGCATGAGATATGCAATGAAAGATGACGATCTTTCATGGACATATATATTCAAAAGGGTAATCATTGTAAGGTGACGATCTTACAAATGATAGGCCTGTTATCATGACAAATTATGTTATCGTTCCAGATACACCGAAAGTCATTGATAAACGAACGTATTATGATCACTCTAATTGTTGATCTGGAAATGTCGAAGATCATAATACATGTTATGATAATGTTCATAACATTGTGATTATGGTTATTTGACAAGACACTATTTCAGAGTGTTAAAGTCAGATAATTTGTTATTTGTATGGATATAATTAATATTGATATTTTGTTAAGTCTCTTGAGATATGATTGATATTTCACTTCTCCCTTGCTAAGAGGGAGTGTTAATGTGTAGCTTTAGAAGAAGTGAAGTTCGCATATATGTTAAGTATCACACACACACACACACACACACACACACACACACAGTCGTCATATACTTAATCATAGTTGTTATCGGTGCCTGATTAATATTAGTTTGTTATTGAAACAATTAGTTAATTAGAAGTGCATGACCTCATAGGGCCATGGCCCTACGGGACATGCACCTCTACTTCCTCATACATAATCACCGATCGCTGGATGAATTACATCATCAATTACACGACAATGACTTGCTCTTCTCTAGCGATAATAAACAAGTAATAGCGTTGCCACATCCAACTCTGTCAAAGATATATATAGTTCGGACTGTGATAAAAAATATTGTCAATATACTTACCATATCAAGAGCACATCGTTATCATTAGTAATCGGAATCAGATCTAGTTGTGTTCATATATATTGATATTACATCAAAAGATATTTAGTTTACCTCTTTCAGAGATCCCTCAAACCTTTACACTATCATCAAATGATGTCTTAAGTGGATTTGCACGCAAAAAACATTAAAAATGTTGCATTTCCAAGGGAGTTTAAACACATCAATTTCAGGAGAAAATGTGTTTGGCGGCGAGGGTGTTGCCCCTCGACCTTGCCCTGTATCACGATAGGGAGCACGCACATGGTGTTGCCTCAAGACCTTGCAAGGGGTGTTACCCCTTGACCCCACTGGGGGCTACCACCCACAAACCCCCGCTTTCAAATTTAAAAACAAAAGAAGAAATTGATGAAGAAATCATGTCGAATCAAGTTGATGTTTTTATACCCACTTTACTGAGTTCTAGTGATGCAGAGTTTGCCTTGAGGGATGATTAGAGGCCTCCCTTTACTACATTTTGATATTTTGTACGTGTTTTGATATCATGCTAGTCATAATCATCGTTATGATATTTCTGATATAATAGAAACCTTACATTCACTGATTCGACAATTTCATTTGTTAAATTGAAATTTTATTTAGTATTCTAATTTCTAATTAGTAATTTGATATTCAATATTCAAGTATTTAGTATTTGGCGTTTGCAATTTTCTATTTTACTTCTTATATTGCTATACATCTTTTCATAACTAGCATTTCAAGTACTATATGTATAGTATATAGTATATACAACTCCACTCCCTTGTCATTCCCTTAGCATCCCTAAGCTTAGGCCCTTTGTCCCCTTCCCCTCATCCCTAACCCTCATCCCTAATAGGTGGTGGAAGACGACTTCTTTTTCTCATCCATGTTGTCCTTCCATAGGAAATCTCAAAGCTTTTTTCCTAATCCCAAAAGAACTACTTTTGGGATTTTAAGAACTGACATAGTATAGTTTAGTATAGGAATTCTACTTATGAATGATAGTTACCTACCTTTCCAAGAAGCCACTCTATTTTGCATTGATGATTAAATGTTAGACCACAAAGAGCTTTTATTTGCTCCAATAAAAAAAGGAATTTGTCGGTATTTACAAGGCAACCTTTCCTTCCTAAATTAAGGAAAATCACCAATCTTTTGAATATTATTTGGAGTATTGAGGAAGAAGATTTTAGATTTAGCACAATTTATCTTCGTGAAAAATTGATTTTTAAAATTCAATGTAAACAATTATTTTTAATTTGCAGCATTGTTGTCCCTAATATTCAACAAGATTACATATCTTAGAATGAAAAATACTATTTATACATCAAAAATATTATTACACCATGAATAATAAATAATAGAAAAAAACATTGATTTTATTATATTGAACAACAAATAGTAAATAAAATTTTGAGCTTTGTCTGATTACATTAAAGGATGCCTTACAATTATGTAGCTCTACAATATCAATAACTAGAGCAAATTCATACCAACAATGGTAAACTGGATCAATATAATGCAACTAGAATCTACATTTAATGAAGCTCAAATATGACCTTTATGTAACATCACTCTCCAAAATCACTAGGATTTTCATCTTAAGATTCCCATGATGAAACACAATTGTTAAAAATAATTTTGAAAGGAATTGATTGTGTAGATGGTTTAGAATGAAACTAATTTTACTCTTAGATCATCTACAAATGGAACAAGTCAACCATCAAAAACATATTTGAATTCAAATTTGAACAATGATCATGGGTGGAAAACGTTCCACAAGTAATAGCATCAAAATTGGACTATTGGAAACAGTCCATGTGTATGCAAGTTAAGAGGAATTGTAGGTGGAAACATCAAGAATCGAAGGTTGGTTATACTTAAGACTCAATTAAAGAATGAGGCATCGAGGGTTGAGAAATATGTATATGATAGGATGAAGAAGTTAATAAATACAAATTCATAATCATACTTTCTCTTGTAGATGCTCAACGTGTCACCTCATAAATCATCTATCAATATATGCATAAAATTCCTTCAACTAAGAAATTAATATTCTTGTTCTATCAACCAAATTTTCATCTAAAATATTTCCTCAATAAACTCCACACTCTTTTTGTTAATTTTAAAAATTGGGAGTCCATTTTGTTGGCTTTCAATTTTCAATTTTTGCTTTGATCAATGGCCCAAATTAATCTCTTGTTTGGAGCAACCATTCTAATCAATTAGTGCACTACCAAAAGTGTTCATTGTTTGATTAGACAATTCACCAAAATTGATTAGATTGTGCAAAGTGTTCATCACCTATTCCTTCAAACATATCCCCTTAGCTTCTAATCACCTATACTAATTGATAATTCAGATACATCCATTACAAGATAAAAGGATGTAGTATATCATTAGGTCACTCAAATTAGAAACCACTTGATAAATTGATCCACTAAAGCTCTTTAAGTGCAACTTTAATACGACACAGCCAAGAAATTCATAGTTCTCATCAACTCTAGGTACCACCAAACTTTCTAGAAAATAATCTTAGAGTAGGTATAATCAACTAGCCATAATTAACATAGGAAACCATGTGGGGTAATTCTATTTGCTTCTCTAGAATTAGATCCCTATGGTATCCCCACATAATCAATTCCTCAAAAAATATAAATGAAACACACTATTCCAAATGTCCTTACACTTCCTTTTTTCATGCCATTTAGTTCATTAAAACACAACATGATCAACAATCCAAATAAAATAAAAGGTAAAATGTTTGTGTTGTGTTACTTTGTTGTACATTTGTACACAATAAATTATCCATGCACATAGTTTTATGCAACACACTCCCACACAACTTCAAAAGGCTTCGCTTTAGCTTAGACAATAGCATCATCAAATCCTAGAATTCTTGCTACATTGTGCGAGCCTTGTACATGGGCAACACATGCACATACACCAATACATTTAGTTTGGCTCTCTAAGTCTAATCCATGGGCTCATGTCAATCAATTTGCAACACAAAATAAATAACTAGCACAATTTTGGCCACAGGGGAAGTGCACTATACACACATGACACTTGTTAGTATATTATGCAAGGTTTAGTTGATAGCCAACTATATAAATAATTGTTTTTTTTTTATATTTTGCATAACTAATCTATTGATTATAAATCCTTGTCACATTCAAAAA
>MU228145.1:910549-929896 GCA_018584345.1 Thuja plicata | reverse complement strand
TATATATATATATATATCCAATGAAAAACAACATATTAATTACATTCTTGCATTCCCTGTTATTTCATGCTCTACTACTTCTATAAATATTTTTGCAAAGAAAGCATCTAATCAACATAAATCTATCTCTATTGGCATTTATTTTTCTTACACAAGGTTGTCATCTACCCTTAGATAGAAATTGAATCATTGGATAAAGAGTGATCTCTCACCACATATCATAAAATGCATCTTTATATGTTCTAGGCATCATAAAATTTTCATTTTCTTCATCATTGGAAGAAGAAATCAAAGAGCAAAGTAGTCCCTAAAAAGTTTTATCTTTTTCCTAACCTCTCTAGATCACTGTAGTTCTTTGTCAACCTCTCTAGATAATTGAACTACTTGCATGAGATTACTTGTCCTCAACACCATTGATTCTCATTTCTACCAAATGCTCTAGACACCAAGATATTGAGTCTCAACATACTTTGGTGTGACTCCTTTGCAACATAATTCTACACTACCAATCCACAACTTCCCATGCTATGTGTTCTAGAAACCTAAAATAACCTTAACAGTAGCAAAAAACTATTTGTGCATAAATTGGTTGATAGACATTGATGACATCATATATTTAAGGAACCTTTCAAAGACTTAGGCTCCCTAGCCAAATGGTGTACATTGTAATTCAACACAAATATTTCCAATTGTGGGTCAGATAACACCTAAAAAGTATACTCATATAGGTCTTTCACCCATTGCAAAGCTAACCATCAAGTGGTTGCAATACTATATTTTAGCAACAATAAATCAAACAATTGAATAGATTACTCTATCCATGTCTTCTAGCTACACAACCTCTTTCATCTCTCAAGTATCAAATTATATAGCATTGACATTATATTGAATGAGAGAAGGAAAAGAATGGCTTTCACAAGAAATATATACAAGCCATGATGCCCACAAATAACTATGTAGACCTGCAATCGACCATTCCATATCTTTATCTTTATAGAAGGAAATCCTCTACAACTCTATACTTATAAAAAAATAATGCCTTCACAAGTATTAGAAGCTTGCAACTCACATCAAGACTATAAGTACATGGGGCCTCCCCATCTTCAATTTAATGTCTAAGATAATGGTTTGACTACACCAAACTATCATTATGTAAAACAACAAGCTCGTTAAAATGTGTATCAACTATTTCCTAAATAAACCTATACAACAAAAATTAGCATTCTACACCGATGAGGCACTTCTTCATCTAGCACCATTCTTCTAGATCATTTATTTCAACTATGTACTATTTTACAAAAAAATAGTTTTTGCATATATAGAAAATCTAACCTCGATAAAGAAAAAAAGATTAATAATACCCTCTTCTTTCAACATTGGAATATAGGGACAAGTTTCCCTCAAAATCAACCAACACACATAGTAAAAACTTAGGATTGCAACCATGCTACCACTCCTTAGACTTTCATTGGTTTATGGGTAGAAGTACAACTACTTATTATCTTCACTAATTCTTGTGCCTCATAATATATTTACAACTTCACAAACAATATCTTCAATAGACATGTTCACGATAAAGGATTTTCCTACATACTATTTATCCCACTTTCTATGTCGACACCACAAAGTATTCATCTAATATAATAAGGTCACCACTCTACAAGAAAGGGAAAACATTCTCCCACTTTTGTGTTAGCACCCCAAGGTATATTTCTAGTGTAATTAGGATGTCTCTCTACACGAAAGTGAAAATAGATTTAGCCACAATCATGCAATTGTTTGGCGCAACTAATAACTTTTTATATCAACATGGGGTAAGTTATATTCTATGTACCAAATGCAATGAAGATCATTTCTTTACAAGAAAGGGCAAATGGTCTATGCATAATTCTACATAACTTGCACTCTTTCATATTAGCTTGACATAAGCTCATCTCATGTCTTAATTTTTCCTTGCACAAACAACACAGTGCCAAGACGCTTTTCACATGGATGTCACTCTATAAAAATGTTAAGGTACACGTGTGCTAGCATCACTTCCAAAAAATCAACATAATGTAGCACAAAACAATCAACTATGTACAAAGTATATGCTAGATTATACTTTTATTTGGCTCTCGCTTCACTCTGCTCTATCCTACACTAGAAGATTAAAAAATGAGCATCTCCCTCTCTTGCTCGTCCACAAGATTGTTGTTTGTGTCTGTGTCACTTTTCATGCTCTCACTAGGTGGTGTGTTTTTCATTGGTCAGGTTCTCTCGCCCCTTTTAGTGGTTGCATCCCCTATTTTTGGGGTTGGGAGTTTAGTTTGATGGATGATTTTTTTGTTCTAGTAGTTTCAGATGGGGATGGTATTGAGCCTATTGTTGTCTCTCATCGAGTAGTGTTATCTCCTACACCTCCTTTGGCTCCTTGTCCATATGTTGGAACTTGCAACTTTTTTTAGGCAACTAGATTTGATCTTGGATTCTCAACTCTTGGCAACCCCTCATGACTGATAAGATCTACATATTCCCCTATTTTAAAGAAATTTTAAAAACTTCTTTTCCCTCATATGAGGATAGAGATTTGGTGTCGGGTAGTGTTTGTTCATGGGGAGAGAACTCCTAGATCAAACCTTGGTCTACCTCCTTCAATCCAATTACCAAACCACTTAGTTTGTGTCCTGCATGGGTTAGAGTATGAATCTTCTCCTCCAATTTGGGGAGAATACCTATTATAAGGTTATTGGCAACTTTGTTGGTCATTTTCTAAAGGTTGGTGGTTCTACTTCATACATGGGGAATTCAACTTATGCTTGCATTTTGGTGGATATTGGCATCTCCTTGCCTCTTCATGAACATGTGGTCTTGATGGTGGGTGACAAACCTTGGTATCAACCACTTGATTACGAGGGCCTCCCATTTTAATGTTGTTTTTTCTTTGCTACTGGTCGCTTATCTTCTGATTTTCTATTTTGAATTGCAAGGGAGCTACTACTTGGTGGAGGAACACTAATGGTGATTACTTGATTATGACTCTTTGGTGGATGGATCTTCTTCAGATAATGATGAGTGTGTTGCTTTGATGTTGATTTTTTGTGTCAAAAGGACCCTTATTCGATTCCCTCTTTGTCCCCTATTTTAGATTCACTTACTGCCTCTATAAAAGGCATTTTGTTTGTATCTCTTATGTATTCTTCTTCATTTTTTCTCTTAGTTCTACTACCTTTGGCAAATCATGTCAATTCATTTTTTCATAATTCTTGATATACATGAGCTATCACATTGACCCCATAGTTAGTAGATCCCTTTTGTACTCTCTTTGTTATGTGATTCAATTTCCTTGATTTGTCTTCATATGGGGGAAAGTCATAGTGGAAACGTGCGTGTCTCTTGGGTGCATCCTACCTTAAAGGTATCTCTCACATTAAGGCATATGCAATTGCTTTAACATGGGGCATACACTCCGCTCTTTGTTACACATTATGTACACACCATATTGATCAATATTTTGCAGATTACTTGGAAAACCCTGCATGTTGCTTAGTTCTCTTCTTTTGGTAGATTTCTTAAGGAGATAATTATTTCCTTGAGATTATCCCTTTATGCCCCTATGCATTATTTCGCAAATGCATTTGGAAACAATGTTTTCCTTAGGCTTAATCCTCCTTTATGGATTCATTTGGAAACAATGCTTTCCATAGGCCTAATCCTCCTTTATGGATTCCTTTGGAGGCAATTCTTTCCTTAGGCCTAATCCTCATACAAAAAATTTCCTTGTGGATAATTCTTTTTTTGATGGGTTGACTAGCATAACACAACTTTTTAGACTATCAATTCCATCTTTTGCACCTATCTCTTTCTTTGCATGACCTCTCTCATGGATTTTGCTTTCATTTTAGTTTAAGATTGATGATGACCTAATTCACTAAGGGTCTTGGTGTTTTCCTTGTCTCTTTTATCTTGATGAGATCTTCTTTCCTATTCTTTGGAACTACTTTATTATGAGTATGCATGTAGACTTGTACTCCCTGTTAAAGTGGGTGCTAAATGTAGCATCCTAAATTGTAAGCACCTCACTAAGGTGTAAAATTTATGATTATTTGTCACCCATTTTAGTTTTTTTTCATTCTTCCATGCACTCGAGTCCTTTAATTAATGAGAGCCCTTAATTATGTGCGCCCCTTTTAATTATTTAATTCAAACAATGCCTTTTGTACACATAGGCCCTATCACCATGTGTCGCCTATTTCACACATTTTTTATTTTCACACCCCAATTTGGCATACATTTTCAGAATCCTTATATTCATATTAACTTCCAATGAAAATTTAATCCATTTTTTCCTTGATAAGGGCGACCTAGGTGAAGCGGGTCGTAATTTTTTCAAGCTTATCATTGAAAGTCGCCCTTGTCATGCTAAGTTGGGCCCAAATTTGAATTGGAGTTTTTTTATTGTGATTTTAGGTGGGATTCTAAATTCAAAATAAGCCTACTTAGACTCTTAAGCCCCAAAATGGATTGGAGAGGTATAAGTGCACAATTACCTCCCTTATTTTGGGAGGGATGTATCTTCAAGAAATTCAAGAAATCAATTGGAAATCAAGATCCAAGCAAGCAATAATTCAATCAAATCAAGTCAATTCAAGAATCAAGCATAAAAGATAATGAATAATGTCTAGATCCTAGCATGTGTGAAAGAATCCATGTTCTTCCTATCCTAGATCCAAGGTCAAGACTATATCAAGACAAATTTCACGCATCTTTATGAGTCATCCAGTATTTGTTAAGGTATAACATTTATTCAAGTCTCTGCTACTAACAACATCCTTCTTTCCTTCATGCAATTTCATTTTCAAGGTTAATTCCTAGGTCTTCTAAGGCTATGAATGAGTGGGTCCCCTCCAAAGCCTCTTTCCATTGTTGGTAGATGAATCTTTTCTCATGTGGCCAAATCTGTTGTTGCTCCACCTCCAAATGTGATATCTCGACCTCCTCGATGGTGGTTTGTGGCCTTGATGTGGTGGATAATGTGGAATTCTACCAACAATGCTGGTTGGTTTTAAGTTTTTTTGGTTTTTGGCCTTCTCTTCTAGATCTTGATCGTTGGGTGACGGAATCCTCGAGAACCTTATTTTATGCTAACATTGAGCTTTTCCCTTGTACTAAGGGGTTTTTTATTGCTACTTTTATTTCTTCTGCTGACAGGGATCTAGTGTTGAGAAAGGTGTGGGCTTGGGGGACTCACTCTATTTCAGCCAAACCCTGGACAATATCCTTCAACCCTCTTTCAAGGTCAAAAATAACTCTACTTCTTATTTCTTAAAGGTGGATGATGCCACTATCACCATGGGTCTCTCTACCTTTGTACACATTCTCATTGACATTGACATCTACACACCTCTTCCTGGGGATGTGGTTCTCATGAGGGGGATATACCATGTACTCGATCATTGGATTATGAGGGCCTCCCCTTTCAATGTCATCGGCGCTTCTTTACTAGTCACCTAGTAACAGATTGTTCTCGCTCATGTCATAAAGGTTCTACCACTTGGTGGAAGGATACTAATGATGATCATTTGACTATCGTAGCTACTGATGTTTCATTTGATGACATTTCATGGGTTGTTGATGACTCCCCTTAGGATGATGCTCTTGTTCATGATTCGGTGTCTTTGGACCTAGTGGAGCCTACTCCACCTCTTGTTGCTGGTATGGCCCGCTCTAGTTGCATGGACCCTTCCATGTGTGTTTCTCCTGCCAAGCTCCAATCATTGGTTGACGATGTGCAACCTTGTCATCACTTTGCCCCTATTGTTGAAAATCTCTCAAAGAGGACTCCACCACTTGTTCCCACTTGTGGTGGGGATCTTACTGATAGTATCACTTATAAACTATCTGACGTTGTTGGAAAAATCATTCTTCAATTTCCCATTCTCCTCCCCACATTGTGGGTGATCTTTCTACCCAGTCTTGAGTGAGTTAGTAGTTATCTTGGTAGAGTGTTGCTAATTTTTTGTTCTTAACCTTATTGTAAATGGTCTTTTGTGATATGTCTTTGTAAGGGCCAACACCCTTTTTTGCTTCTTTTAATAATTAAAACTCATGACACTGAAATCAGTATGTTTTTACACTCTTCAATTCATTTGTAGAATTGTTGTCTTTAGATTGTTATTATACTAATGAAAAAGTTGGAGGCTTAGAGTAAAAAATTAGAAATGAATCATGTGTGATTGATGTGGAATGTTTAGGAAAGGAAAAATGAATTTAAGAGATTATTCAATTTACATTGGAAATGACCCATTTGTGCTTGATGTGCATTGGTTAAGTGAAATGATCTAAATGTTAATTAAAATTAAATAAATATAACATTGGAACTGACTCTTGGTATGGTTAACGTGATGTTTAAATTAGAAATAAAATGAATAAATCCAACATTGAATATGATTCGTGTGTCCACTCAAGGGTGATGCTTAATGAAACATATTCTTAATGGATGAGTGCTTAGATATATTATTGTCTTGTATTCGTTTCTTGTGTTTTGGAATGAAGCATGATGACATCTCATTCCTTTACACTCTTTTCTTCCTTGATTGTTTCCAATCGTGTGTTGTAATCATATTTTGTAACTATTTTGTACGTCTCTTAGTTTAGCATGATGGACCTTAAGACGTCACATTGACACCATTTGGTTTATACATTTCAAATTATGGAGTCATATTTTAGATCCTTGGTGAAGTTCTTAATTAGTTTGGATTAATGTCTTGTAACTTGAGAAAATGTTGCAATTGTATGAATAATGCTTTTGGACTCGTAAATGTTCTTGAAACATGCCCATCAATGTATTAATTGAATGTAAACTTGGATTTGTACGAAAAGTTGTATTATGGAATTGGAATGGAAATATGATCATGTCATCAAAAATATCACTAGTGTAATTTTGAAAAGCATGAAATTGTAAGATTGTATTTGATATTTATAATACCATAAATAAAAGAAAATCATTGGTGTTTTTCATTTAATATCATATTTATATAGCATAAAGTAGTGCATGAAAATGTAATTTGAGGCATTTGCTTGATATTTGTGTTATATGTGTGCATTTAAAAAAAAACTTGTTAGATGTTTTGTGATTTAAATTATAGTGTTTATATTTGAAAATAAATTTAGACTCAAATGAGGTCTAATATTCATGTTTTACATGTTACTAGTTCAAGATTGTTTGTTCTATTAAAATGGTAGAACATTGTGTATCAATAGAAAATACATAGTTTTCTAGTGGAAAACACAATTATTGCCAAAGGATTGAAAATGACGCAATAAATAGTAAATGACATCTTTCAAAATAATCCTAAATCAAAGTAATTCTTTTAAGTTTGCACTTTCTTTCTATTATCAAATACTTTTTTGAATTTTTTTTGTCATTTTTCAGATATCATTTGTTTAGTGTTAAATTCATGTTATTTGAATGAAAACGGTTGGTCTCTTACATGACTAAAATGATATTATGGATCTCCTAATCGTTTTCTCTTAGATATTAGGTGGTTTGGTTGTTTTTTGTCCTTTTTCTATCTTTTTGAAATGATAATGTGTCTTGGGTTGGATGTAAGGTTAACACAAAGCTTTAGGATTCCCTTGATTAAGAAACATAGTATCATACCCTCCATTCTTACTAGTTTGCAAGTGATGATGTTGGTCACATATTATACTATTATGTTATCTGGAAATTGTATTTTCCTTTTTTTCATTACAATAGTATTAGTTATTTTAATTGTATAATTGTACTTTGTGCTTTGGTATCATGTAAGGTTAACACAAAGCTTTAGGATTCCCTTGATTAAGAAACATAGTATCATACCCTCCATTCTTACTAGTTTGCAAGTGATGATGTTGGTCACATATTATACTATAATGTTATTTGGAAATTGTATTTTCCTTTTTTTTCTTTTCAATAGTATTAGCTATTTTAATTGTATAATTGTGCTTTGTGCTTTGGCATCATGTTCTTTGAGTATCAATGCATTGCGTTGGAACATATTTCAAGTGTGGGCATGCATTATGAAATGCATGTGTTGCAATTATCTCATGAAAAAATGCCAACCTATTCATTGTTTGCTAATGTGTTGATATAAAGGTAGGTGCATTACAATGCTTCTATGTTTAGCAACCCATACACTCTTTTAGATTTCCTCAACATTTGATGGCGCCATCAATAAGTATGAAATGGAGTGGCATGACATTTTTTATAATGTACAAGCTGATTTTGGTTCAAATTTTTGCATTTATTGCATCCTTTTTTGTTTTGTAGCTATGTTAAATCTATATGATGAATTTATTCTCGAGAAATTTGGTTCTTGTATATATATGCTTAGCGAAGGTGAAAATTTGAACAAAATCGATATTATTAAACTTACTTTTATATCAGAGAAGCACTCTTATTATGTTTTCATTGGATTTTTAATCAAGAGGTAATACTTTTCATGTCTTTTGTTGGTGGTGGCAATAACCGGTGACAAAGTTGCTTGCTATTTGTTTTAAATGAATTATTCATAATTTAGACGACCAAATAGTTGATATCTCTACCAAAACATTGCTTCAAATTGTTTGAGCCTCCATTGCAAGATGGATGAGATGACTTGGTGGAAGAATGTTCTACGTGAGTATTTGGTAGTTGGTAATTTCATTTATGAGGATGATGATCCAGTTTAGGTTGCTCCACCTTTGGACCCTTTAGTGTTGAGAATTTGAGGCTACATATTGAATGTTATGTTGAAGCTTCCATTTTTCCTTTACAATTGCTTCTAAAGATTCTTCATAATGTAAAGGGGATTTCAGATGAGGTTGGTTACCCTGTGATAGAGAATGTACATAAAACATGACTTAAGTAACTTTAAACTACCAAAAACAAGTCATAGACAAAATTTAATCTTTGATACTTGTCTTCTAAATTGGAAATTTTTGAAACTTTTGACTTGAAATATGGATGTATTAAATCTCTATCTTAAAAAACAACTTCAGTCATTGATGGTCATTATCAAAATATTCATACTATTTATTAATTTTTTTTTTTAGCTATGTATGGATTTGAAAGGGCTTCAATGCTTGTACAAAATAAATCCACTCAAGAAATATAAGAAACTAGGGTCTTAACCCTTCACAAAGCAGGCATAAGGCAACAAAAAAATAGGCCCATAGCGAACACATACATGAGATAAATAGCACAACCAAAGGAAAGGAAATAAAATAACAAAGTTGTAAAAAATGATACAAACAAAAGAAGAGCTAAGAATATTGGGTTCTCACTTAGACATTACCAAGCCTAAAGCAAGTAGACCTATGACCCAACACACAAACATGTGTTTGGGGTAGTGATTTGTGAACACTTTTCTTCCTTCTTCTTACAATAGTCTAAGAGACGTTAACATCCACATGTGCAGAAAAATGTGAATCAAAGTGGATTCACTCTAGCGGATCTCGTCAACATGACAAGAACATCAAGGAGAAATATGGTCATCCACCTCATGAGTCTAAAGCTAGTTTGAAGAAAAGGACGTGTTGATTTAGAAAGAGAGGACACGAGGCTTCATAATAGGATTTGAGGGCATTAGAGCCACACTAGAAGCAAGATGCATGTCATTGTCTTGGGAGGATTCATCTGATGAAGAAGCAAGAGCATGGATAGTTAAGTTGTACTTACTAGCATCCTTCCAAACCACATAGAAAATTTGTTGTGACACAAAAGCGGACAATCCATACCTATATGATCAATGGAGAATAGACGAAAATATTTAAAGGCAAGGCCCTCGTAACCAAGAGGTTGAGTCCAAAGCTTATATACAACCATCAAAATCACATCTTTGTGAAGAGGCTTAGAGATGTCAATATCCAATAACATATGATCAAATATGGAGTTCCCTAAGTATGAAGTAGAATCATCCACTTTCAAGGAGCCAATAGATTTACCAATTGCCTCATAACATGAAACTTCCTAAAGTGTAGAGGGGGGCTAAGAAGTCTAACCCACACTAAATGCACATTTAGTGGCTCACTAAGGGAGTTAAAGGAGCTTGACCAAGGCTTGACAAGGAGAGAGTATTTTTCCTAAGCTACAAATAACCTAGCAATGGATTTATCTCCTCATAAGAGGAAAAAGATGTAATGTAAACAATATTATTACAAGGAAAGTGATAAATACACTCACCACAAGAGGCATCCAAGAATCCAGTACTAATTTGTGAAGATTCAAAAGAAAAGGCCAAAGATTCAAGAATATGCACACTAGACCCCTATGTTGGTGAAAGCCCTCATTTTCCACCATGGCTTGGCCATAAACCACCACTATGGAGGATTTGGGAGAAAGAAGAGGATTATATTTCATCTTGAAAGTATAAGAAATAGTAGAATCGTCCACATGAGAAAACTTCAACCATCATCAATAGTATCTTGCCTCAAATGGGGGCACAACCCCCAATACTCATCCTCACCCATAGTCATAGTAGCATCAGTTGTCAAAGAAAGAGTGATGCTAGAAACCTTGGAGATATGGCAATCATAACAACAACTTGTTTTGAAGGGGAAATACCTCTTACCAACTCATTAATGGAGATCTAGGGAAAACATATGGGAGAAGGTGATTCGAATCACCTACAATAATAGTTAAGGGAGTAGGTGGAAGAGGAGTAGACAAGAGCACCATAAGTTATTGAAAATGATGTAGAAAACTCTGGTGACATTATTAAAATATTTCATTTCATTTCACTCCCAAAAATAAAATTATTTCTGGTAGTGGAATTATAGAAAAGTATGAGAGCTCTGCAACTTGATGTGTTTTGTATTCTGACGTATGTGGCCAACTCGACCTGACAAAATTCAATGTTGACCCCTGCATTGTCCACCCCATTTATCTTCCCTAAACCTAAGTATGGAAACTCATTCTCCAGGTGTGAATGCAGAAGGCGGTGGCAAGACTTTAGAGCAAGCGCTTAGGGTGGAAACTGTTATTCCACAAGAGGCAAAGTTAGTCATTGATGACAGTCGTGGTCCAGGAGCAGGAGATGAAACCTAGAGCCCAAGACATCAGTAAACTCTCGTCGAGAACCTTCCTAAATGATTGGCTCCACAATATTTGGGGAAAACAACATGGATTCCACTTTTCCTTTCTTCGTATGGTTTAGAAAGGGTTGTTTTTTTATTTTCTTTAAGAACCCCAAATCCCAGAAAGATATTGTCACCAGAGAATTCTGGAAGACTGGCAATGCCAACTTTAGGGCTCTGCTCTTGTCTCCCGACGTTGTCCATAATGAAGTGTTATCCCTATCGAGCCCCCGCTGGATTACCATGGGTAGCCTACCACCATTTTTGTGGAACATGATTCCTCAGGCCCTTAAACCCTTCGGCATGGTTCTTAGGGTTGACAAAATCGACGTGGTTCTTCTCCACACAGATGTTAGGATTCTTATCACAATCAACCCAAGGATTGACCTCCTGGGTGAGATAGTTTTTGACCTAGATGGCCACACCTATAATTGCCCAATCTCCTTCCTAGGAGGTCGTAATTCTTTCTTCCTATGCAAAAGGGAAGGCCACATGAGGCACGACTGCCAATTGTTGAACAGAAAGAAGATTGCCCCGAAACCTAATGCAGGGAAAAAGAATAACCCAGATTCCTCCAGTGGTAAATCATAAGGCATTCCCATTCCCCATCCTAAAGGCTCTAGTAATCTAGAATTTGAAGTCTCGGTCTCCTTTGTAGCAATTACAGCTTTTCTAGACGCGCTCAGAAGAACATTCAATAAGGACTCATGTCGGATTCCTCCTTCTGGTCCAAATATTGGAGAATTAATTGACCTCCCACAGATTGAGAACATTGATTTTGGGTTGAATTCAGAGAGACCCGTATCCAAACATAGGACTCTGAATGCCTAGCAACTTGTCCTAAATAAGATCAAGAAGATCTCGGGCCACATAAGAAGAGATCCTATTCCTCCACTTAGAGTTTCTGGGCCAGACATTTCAGAGAGAATGAACAAGAATTTAAGGAATACCACTAATGGTAAACCATATGGTGGACTAGAATCTATCAGAGAAGCGTATGACAAGGAAGATAGATTAAACAATGTTTAAATCATTGTGATACCAGCCCCCACTACCCAGGGTTATGCCCAACAAGAGAATAAGTCTCCTTCTGAGAAGTATATCTCTAAGGATGAGAAGTGTGCCTCCCCTAAGGAGAGTAGGAAGGAGGACTGCCCGGAAGAAGGGGAAATAAGACTCTAATATGCCATTGTTGTCTTCAAAGGAAGTGCTCCAACTAAATATACATTCAAGGCAAAAAAGAAGTGTAGGATACCCTTAACCGGGAAGCCAGTTATGGATCAAATTGAGAGGGGAGAAAACCCACAAGAAGAGGAAGGGGACCCCAAGATCAGAAGGAAGAGAGTAGACTACCCAACCATGTTTCCAGTATCAAACCACTGGAAATACAAAAGAGAAAACTTCCTAACTATTTCAAGAGCTTCCAAGCTCCTATGGAAGAGGACTCCTAATGTTGTTATGGATATCAAATGTGCATCCTGGAATGTGAGGGGATTGGAGTCCCCAGACAGGAAGTATGTAGTTAAAAGATTCATTAGAATGCAAAAAGGATTTGACTTCTTCCTTCTCCAAGAAATTAAAGTAGTTGGATTCAATTTAGAAGTTGCTCTAAAATGCATATGGCAAGATGCCAGGAGTGTCTACACCAATCACCAAAGATGTAAGGGAGGGATTTCTATACTTATTCACCCCATATGGGCTAATAAAGTTTCAGTCTGGGGGTGCTCCCCGTGTAATAGAACTATTTGGGTCAACCTCAAACATAATAATGTTGAATTTGGAATATGTTTTGTAAATGCACCAAATGATCACTATGACAGGATTAAGCTCTAGGAGTGGATGTGCAACATGGAGGACATTACTTGGATTGTAGTTGGGGACTTCAACATGGTGGATTCCCCACACGATAAAGGAGGGTCTAGAATGGAGTGGAAAGGTAATAAGAAGTACTTCTGATCTATAAGATGACTAGTAAGCTCAACCTATTTGATCCTCTAGTTGGACAAAAGAAAGATTTAAAAGGGATATGGCATACTTGGTCTAACTATCAAAAAGGGAATAGAAGAATATATTGCAGGCTAGATAGAATCTATGTAAAAAAAAACCACTTCAGTTTCAAAAAAGAGGATAATGGAGTTTGTGTTAGGGTAGTCCCATACTCCCTATAGAACCATCACCCTATAGTTTGTTCTATCTTTCAATTGGGGAGCACCCCCATCCCCAAAAGAGGAAACAACTCTTTTGCCCTTAACACAACACTACTAAGGAGCAAGGACATCAAGGTTGTAACCCTTATGATAAGATGGTTCAACCGTGAGGTGGCTAGGCATCAAAGTGCCATCAAGAGATGTATTCAATGTAGAAATAGTTGGAAAATGGTGTTCCAAGTGATGGGGAAGAAGAGAACTAAGGACACAAGGAGAGTAGAAACAGATTTACAGGTAAAACTGTGCCAAGTAGAGCATACCATCCAACTAGACCCAACCAATGAAGAAGCCAAAGACAATCAAGTTTGGTACATAGACTCATTGAGGAAATTGCAGCAACACAAGATTAATGGTGCAAGGATCAGAGCAAGAGTTAACTGGATCAACGAGGGAGACAAGGGATTGAGGATCTTTATCCAACTCCTTAAGGCTAAAGAGGCCAAGATTAGAATTGATTGCATATGTCTGGAAGGAGATACCCTCAACTCTCAGGAAGATATCCTACAAGCTTTTGTAGATTTCTATACCAAATTGTTTACTTCAGAGGATTCAGGCACAAAGATGGAGGAGATGAGGAACATGATCAAGAATATCATCCTCCCTCAACTCACAGAGGCAGATTCAATAGCACTGAGCATCTGATTTCAATTGAGTAAATTAATGGGGTCATTGTACATATGAGCAATGAAAAGGCTCGTGGCCCTAACAAGCTACCTATTGAATTCTATAAGGACAACATAGATTGGATTGGGTAGGACCTACTACAGGTATACAATGAGGCATTTGAGGTAGGTTCCCTGGGATTGGAGGTCAATACTGGTATTATTAAACTCATACCCAAGGACGGAGATAAAAATCTTCTTAAAAATTGGGGTCCTATTACCCTCCTAAACGTGTCATACAAAATCTTGGCTAAAGTTCTAGCAAGGAGGCTGGTGGATATCCTTCCCAAAGTGATTAGGCCCACCCGAACAAGATTTGTGAAGGGGAGATACATATTAGAGAATCCAATCACCCGTTGGGAGATTATGGAGTGGGAAAAAACCTCTAGGCAACAAGTCAACATGATGTTGATAGATTATGAGGAGGCATATGATAGGATAGATTGGAAGTTTATTATGACAATGTTAGAAGCTCTGGGATTCCCTAAGGAATTCGAGCATATGGTGCTTACCTTAATGAAGGGGGATACAGTTTTAGTAGAAGTGAATGGTATGTGATATGAAACCCTCCCATTATCCAGATCTATAAGGCAAGGTTGCCCACTATCCCCGACCTTATTTGTGATAGCAACAGACTCCTTATTCTACATTCTCAGAGACAATTATATCTCCCCAAGGGTCATGAGAGTCAAATTACACAATGATGAGGAACTGACTAATGTTCAGTTTTCAGATGACACCTCCATTATGATAGAGATGTGTGAAAATAACTTTAAACACCTCATGGACAAGTTGAACATATTCTGCTCGGCCTCAGGCATCAAGGTTCCATCCCTAAATTAACCTTGCTAGGATGGGAAGACTGACCACCAGGGTGGTGCAATCGGTTTGGATTTTCATGAAGAGGGCCTCTGCAGCAAGTTTGATACCTAGGCATTCCATTCTCTGTTAAACCTGACCTAAAAAACATGTGGGATTGGGTGAAGAATAATATAGAAGGGAAGCTGAATAAATGGAGTAACAGATTCCTCTCTTTGGCAGGGAGACTCCAAGTTTGTCAAAAGATTCTGGCTGTACACCCTATATACTACTCTTCAAGCTGGCTCTTTAATCAATCACAAAGTAACTTCATACAAAAGATTATCAGAGACTATTTGTGGTCGGATGGTAAAGGTAAGAAGAAAACTCATGTTGTCAGATGGGACTGGTGCACTAGGGCTACTGTGCAAGGGGGATTAGGATTGAAAGATCTTAGATGGCAGGGAATGAGGCTTGTTGTTAAATGGATAGCCAAAGCTACACAAGGGAATGATCCTAATAAGAAATAACATTAGCAATGCTACCCTAGCCCATGCTAAGCACTGGAAAAACTTTCCACTAATTGATCTCATGGCAGGGAAATTCAAAGTAAGAGTTATAGGATCAGCAGTGTTCCAATCTATTTGGAAGGGATGGGAGGAAATAAGATCCAACGTGGAAGGTTATATATGGTTTATTAGATCAAGAGAAGAATGCGTGTGGGGAGAGATCCATCTGGTGGAACCTCTACAAGGGTGATAAACCTTTGGCTCAGATGCAAGGATTCTCTTCAAGGAAGTGGAACTCCTTAGGCATAAGCTACTTTTCAAATATCATCGAGGACAAGAATCTGATCTCCTGGGATGACCTTGTATCCAAATATGATATATCCCTCCCCCATTGGAGGACCTATACCACTCTAAGGGATGCATGCTTAACTCTCAATCTCCCCAAAGACACCTCGGTTGCATCATACAGACTGGATCTACTCAACTGGTCTGATGGTACTCCACTTTGGAACACTAAATCCAAAGCATTGTATAAGATACTTGCAGACACGGATACCATCTATGAGCACCTGAATGTTAAATGGAATCTTAACTTAGACCGTACTACATGGAGTAAATATCTTGTTAAACTATGGCACACCCCTGCTGAACCTAAAGTGCTCTGTTTCATGTGGCGTTTTCTTCTGCATAGGTTGCCAATTAAGAAACCTTTTGGAGAACCAAATGCATGCTCCTTCTGCACTGAACCCGAGTCTATGCCAGATATCTTCTTTGAATGTCAATTTGCTATAATCGTGTGGAGCCTATTTGGGCTGGAACTAAACAGTAACTTTCACATACTGGATATCTTTTTTGGGAATCTGATGGGAGTGGATAAAAGATGCAATTTTTTTCTGGTCAACTCTTTCCTTTCACATTCTATGGCATATTTGGAAGTTTAGGAGTGATGATATTTTCAATAGTAGGAGTGGACTTCTTATTGAGTCTCTGCGGAGACTCGTATCCTTTAATGTCGCCTTTCAGGTCACCATGATTTTGTAGGTGAAAGAACACAAAGCGCTAAAAGTCATTAGAGAGGTAAGGAATGTGCTTGATAGAGAGCATATTACTTGTAAAATGTCTACCAAAGCTAGGGAGACTTCGATTATGATGTCACCATAGGGCAGATGCTGCAGCAGATCAAAGACCATAAGAGGCTAACATAAAACCAGAAAGATAAAGGAATCGGGACAATGCAGGGAAACACCTCAGATGCAGACACTATGACTGATAAACAAGAAGTAGGGAATAGCGATTCGATAGGATCGAGTCAAGTACCTCAGGATCAGACATCACTTGGTACTCCCATTATGCAGGATCCTAGGATCGGATCACAATATCTGACACCCATCTCTGTGCACCCTCCACTACCTTGGGAGGCTTATACGTTAAATCCTTACAATGATATTTTTTAGGACAACTTGAAGCTAAAATGGGCAGATCATCAATTGTCATGGACAACATGAATTTCTAGATAGAAGTTTCCTAATAGTGGTCTGAAGTTTATATTTTGTAAACAGTTTGATTCTTTTTTGGATACATGATACCTCAACTCCCTCCGCAGGAATGGGAAGATGTAATATTTTGTAATTTTGTATTCTAGATCTTGATACATCTGGAAACTCTCGATGATTTCCATATTTAATATATTATATTTAACAAAAAAAATTATGTCCATAATATAAGGTATCAACATTTTATATTCAATATTAGTCGTAATGCTTTTTCTAGAACTTTTATCTCCAAGTATGAGTGTGTCAAAATTTCGTTGTAGAATAAAATTTAAGTTGGTCATTAACAATCATTGGGTGATATAGAATTTGTTAAAGAATTTAGATTTTATCAAACGTAAAATTTATTGAATGATTTAATCTTCATCAAACTAAAAATTTAATGTCAAATATGTTTTGTGAATACATTATGATTTTTTTTAGTTGAAAGTTTGTTTGACAATTTATTCTAATTTATCATTTTGATTTGTTTCATTATTCATCAACTAAATCATTATTTTCTATATATCAACAATTTACCTACTAAAATATAGATATTTTTTAATAGATGTTTAATTTTCCAATAAAACTAATATTGTGGACAAATGTAATAAAATCTCCATGGAAATTTAAAAAATTCTTCAAAAATTAGTATGCAATTACTACAAAAATCGGTATTAGAAATTTTAATACATTTTTTTATAGTATTTACATTTATTTTATTCTAGATGTGAATATGTGAAAATTCCCTTACATGGTATAATTTAGGTCACTCCAATATTCATGGGATAATACAAAATATATAAACCATTCAAACTTTATCAAACTAAAACTTCCCACCAAATTCAATTCTTGTCATTTTAAAATATTTTTACTAATTATATTCTTATATTTTTTAAATCTTAGAAATTTAATTCATTAACTTTTAATTTTAATTATTCTCCAACTAAATTATTATTTCTTTGTAATACATGAACAACTCTCCAGCCAGAATACATTTTTTCCATATTTAGCAAATAAAAACCAATATTATCAGAAAATATAATCTATCACCAAAATAAACATACATTGATAAAAAAATAATTAATAAATTCAGCTAAAAATCACTAAAATTTTATGTACATATTTTAAAAGGATTTCTTAAAATTGTCACTGATAATAAAACAGAAAGGGAAGCAGAGAAAAATACAAGCATGCAACATGACTAGATTTACAGGTTATTTTTTTGCCTGCTCTTGCAATTCCACGTACAATAATAATAAAAAATATTTATTGTAGGCAACAGTATAATAATGATCTAATCCAAATAAAACATGGATAATTTTGAATGCCACCAATTATCTCCAGTAGTTCAATTTAACTCATTTTTCTGATAAATTTTGAACCTGACAAAGAGCTCATCTGTCTGACTGTATTAAAATTCCCCTCCCTTTTATATATTTGAGAATAGTTCGTTTTCTTTGGTTGAAAGTTAAGGACTGAGGGGTTTCTATTCTGCCAAATTCACCGTGGCACGATCCAGGCCTCATCTCTTATCAGATGTCTTGACGAGAGTTAGATTTATAATTTGTTTTCTTAAACGTGATTTTTTAAAAATTAATTACAAAAAACTAAAACCATTATATGATTTTTAAAAAAAGTAATTATACTAAAAACAAAACTATTACGTAAAATGGATGTTGTTATTATCTACATAGAATAGTATACAAGTATATTTTTTCCGTAATTTTTACTGGTTTGATTTTTATAATCCACATAATGTATTATACAAATTTGTATTTTTACAATCCTACTATTTTATATACCAAGAACTTGTAAAATATAATCGTACCCAAAAACTAACAAAATAAACAAACCATTATATATTATAGTTAAATGCTAATCTATAACTCTGTTGTTCATGATCAAAAGAGAATTATTCTGATCTAATAGAAGAATAAGGTTCATATTGAGGCCCTTATCAAACAAGCACTCAACTATGGGAGAATTTTTATTTTTTTTTGAAGACTCAAATTTCTAAACCTTATTCTATGTACATAGGAAAAGACACTTCTATTTATTATCAGTAGATGTGGATTTATGAAAAAATATAATAATGTAATGTTAAGGAAATTTTGGTCATGTTATTGAGTGAATATGGTCTAGTGTCTTATATTCAAGTAATTGATTTGGATTTATAAAAGATGTCATAATATAAAATAAATTTGATTTATACAACAAATTAGTTAATTTTTTAAGAATTACATTATTTTAAAAATTAATATTAAAAGTGTACATCTTATTGTATTGTGTAGTGTTAGTGATTTTTTCCTCATTTTAGTATTTCTAAAATATAGGACCTTTTAACTATAGTTTTGATTTAATTAATTTTGAATTTTTTTATATAATTTATAGTATATTTTTATGAGATATATATTTTAATGTTATTTTAATTACAAAATTCAATTTCAATATATTTGAACAATATTATAATATATAACTATTATATATTCTAAAATATTTACTATATTATAATTTTAATATATATATTATAAATAATAAATAATTATTGCAATATATATATATA
>MU228145.1:876635-892856 GCA_018584345.1 Thuja plicata | reverse complement strand
ATATATATATATATATATATATATATATATATATAAATTGATTTGAATGTTTTATTTTTTCTCCCACGAAAACTGCTATGTTGCTGAAAACGTTATTTTCAAAGAGTAACATTGACTTCATAGAGCATAATTTTTTTCTAAAATAGATATCAATGTGCTTCTTTTGAATTTAGTTTTGTAACATCCATACAAAGGGAATGCAATTGGTTTGATGAAATTATCATGATTATTTCATATTTTATGAACGTTTGAAGTTGAGTAAACCGTAGATTTGACATACCTTGACTACATAGCTTATAACTTGTGTATTTATCGAAATTCAATTTTTTTTTATAGAAAGTAGACTCAAAGACAAAGGGCACTATTATTTTTCAAAAAAAATTATATTTTCTACTATTTTTCATTGAACGTCAAACTTGGAGGTTTATATTTGATAAAAAACCTACATTCGATGCATGTCAAAAAACATAGGCCTAATTAATTCAAAAATTGTCAAACCTATATTCGTTAGAAAGCTCATTTAGAGTAATTGTGCGATGCAAAAGGATGTCTCCTTATTATTCCATTTGATCCCTGCGTTTGAGCCCCAAAGCCATGAAAACTTTAGACTTGTGTTAACCTCTGCAAATGGCTTCTAATCAGAGACTTTCGATAGAAAGTAGTTTCGATTGAAACTAATTAGTTTTGATCGAAACTAGAAACTACTTTCTATCGAAATTATTTGACTATAATCTCCCTTAATCAAGAACTTTGAATAGAAATTACTTTCTATCGAAAGAACTTTTGATAGTAAGTACTTTCTAAATTTGCCTGCTTTGCGAATTTCAAGAGGAATTGCTTCCTCCGAAAAAGTGTAACCCACTATTGTGGGTTCACCCTAATGCTGAGAGCATAAATTTTATTTCAATTGTTGGATCTTCCTACATTTTGGAAATGTTTTCAGGAATTAAGATTTATAAATCTTCACCGAAGCTATTAAAGAAATAAGGTCTCTTTTGAACGTTGTGATCAACTATGTGATGGTCTATCAAAGAGGACAGAAACCTCTTGTTATGTCTGTAGACAACAATGGATTTTGGTGGCAATCTCTTCGTGGATGATAATTTTATTTTTATGTAATGGTTTTGAAAGGATGTGTTGTCACATGCGAAGCACGTGTATGTGCCTTATAATAAGTAAATTAAAGGATCATATAATAAGGCTAATTTTATGAAGGTACTTTAAAAAGTTCATAAAAGTTTATAGAGCATCAAGAATCAGTTATGTAACTGAAAAGTGACCAAAAATAGAAGGGTTTTCTTAGAGAGTAATTATAAATGGTAATTTTTTCAAAGGAATGAGGGTTCTTCTTTTTGGCAAGTCTGTGGGCTACTGGGAAGAGAACATAGTTTTCTGATTCTAATTGTAACAAAGAAGGGGAATATGAGGAAATTTATATATTTTTTGTTTTATTTTTATGGGTAGCTTGACAGTATGGAAGAGGCAAATTAATCACGCGGTTATTATGTTTTGTGTTTGAAATGATGACTAATAGATATCTATCAAATCTTGGGATCTGGATATCTATTTCTTGGATTGTAATTGATCTTGTGGTCATTTCTTTTCTGTTTCAAACATTGTGCTGTATAGTTATGCCAAGTTAATAAATCTATTGGTTTATGTACTCGCATTTTGAAAATTGAAGCATTCAAGTTCCTTCAAATTCTCTGTCATACGGAGGAATTAGTGAATAATCTTGTGGTTATTTGTTGGTTTTCCCTTTAATTTCTCACATCTGTAAATACATTCATTTCATAGTGATTAAATGAATGTCAATAGCCTTCGTGTCTTCAGCTTAAAGACATAACCCACTTTTAATTCATTGTAAATCTTAAGAGGGAGTTGTACCTCTCAATTAAGAGGAAGATTATCAATTCAATGATAATATATCCAACTATTGGTGGTATTTTTCCTTTTGTCTGAGCATTCTAAGTCTTTACTTGTATTTCTTTCAAAGGACAAATTTGTTCACTAACAGATTTGATGAGAATGAGTTGGTATCAAGAAAAGTGAAGTAGCAGAGGACCTTGGTTGCTAATCAGAAGAATATTTATAACATAGGTAGATCAGTTATGCAAAGGAAAGAAGGTAGTGGTCGAAGTTATGATGTTGATGCGAGATATGATAAAGTACAGAGAAGAGTGAGTGGATGGATTTGATAGAAGATGAAACTCAAGTGCAGAGACCGAGAGTTTTTGATAAAGAGGACCTTTGGATAAAAAATGAGCATGGGATTATGTCCCACATCTTATCAAAAGTTCATAAGTTTCTCTTATGGAACATTTTCTTCTCACCTGGGGTGTTTGATGCAGGAGCATCCTTGGGTTGTTAGGAATCTTGCATCACCCAAAAATATTTCCCTTTCTCTTTGTTCTCGTTAGCTATTTTAGTATTTTGATTGGCAATCCTTCCAGTTGGTTCCTTACCTCTTGCGGTCCAAATGGAGTTTTCTAGACATCATGATGAATCTATGTTTGGCTTTGCATCCCAATACGTTCTTTCATGATGAATATTTCTTAAGTTTGGTGGGTCCGATTCTAATTTTTCTTCGTACGATCAGCGATGCTAATTGGCACATTGTTTGATGATCTTATTCCTGTGGTCGACCTCCTTTTGTGACCGTGCTTCATTCCATATATATTTGGAGGTGTTCTTATGGATTTTGGGTCCTGACCTATATGTTGTAATACATTTTTTTCTTCTTGGAGAATGTGATATTTTATGGCCGACTTGTGGCTTGTGATCTTGTATATATTTGTGGTCTTGGTTCCTTAGTTAGTATATTGGTAGCAACTCTTACTTGTTAGCTTAGCATCCAACATGGATCTGAAGTTTTGAATGTAAGCAGGAATGTATGCCTTGGAATGTAAGTTGGCATGTATGATGTAAATCTTAATTATCTGATAATATGAAGCCATGCGAAGCATGTTTATTGTTCATTGTTGAGTTCTTAAACATCTTGTATTGATTGTTTATGTTGTGTTCACTCTAGTTGCATGGTTGGACCATCTCCATTGGAGAAACTTTGACTGTGACTACATTAGAATAGGCTCAAATAGGCCATAAAAAATGGAGAAACAATACAAACAAGACAAAGAGGGACAACTACAACCAAGCTATGAAATAAGGCAAGAAAAAAAAAGATATAGCAAGGACAATTAGTACCCCTCATAGATAAACCCACGTCATGAGGGAGTTGACCTTTCACCCACAACATGAGAATGATTTTTGGGAAGTGGAAGAAGAAATACCTTTCCACCTACAAACATCAATCCAAGCAAGAGGATGAAGAAAGACTACATATAATTAAATTTAGTCTTGATTAATAAATAATATGTTTTCATTTGAGCCCCAAATTGGGTTATAAAATAAAGTTTTTATGTATGCAAATATTTGGCTTCAACAATTTATAGCCTTAATTTTTTTTCACACGTATCAAATATTTACATTAGCTATGAATGTACACACTTTTCTAAGGCCTATAGCATTTCTACCCCATAGAAATTTTTAGTATGCATGATTCTTTGTATGTTATTTTTCTACTCTATAAGTGTAAAGTACTGGTTAGCATCTAAAATTAGAAATCCATAAGCACTAAATCTACATTAGATAATATAGTATACCCAATTAATTTTTTCATGTGAACTTCAATATTTGAAAGGATAATTAGTAATGATATATTCATCTCGTGTATCACATGGCAGTCTTTAGCTATCTTTACATAAAAGGGAAACTTATCATTAGGAATATACATTATGCTTATTGAGACCCAAATCCTTTAATATTTGATATAACAAAATGGCTATAAGATATCCAATATTCCAATGAGTTAGTACTCTTATAATCCCCATAATCACGATGGTCACTTTTTAAACCTTATTTCCATCATGATTATGTCCATGTCCTTCCATTTCCTTGGCATTCATAATCATGCTTTCTCTTGTAGATGCTCAACATTTCACCTCATAAATCCTCTATCAATCCATGCATAAAATTCCTTCAACTAAGAATTAATATTCTTGTTCTATCAACCAAATTTTCATCTAAAATATTCCCTCAATAAACTTCATACTCTTTTTGTTAATTTGAAAATTGGGATTCCATTTTTTTGGATTTCAATTTTATATTTTTGATTTGATCAATGGCCCAAATTAATCTCTTGTTTGGATCAACCATTGCAATCAATTAGTATGCTACCAAAAGTGCTCATTGTTTGATTAGACAATTCACCAAAATTGTTTAGATTGTGCAAAGTGTTCATCATATATTCCTTCAAGCATCTCCCCTTAGCTACTAAGCACCTGTACTAATTGATAATTTGGATACATCCATTGCAAGATAAAAGGATGTAGTAGATCAGTAGGTCACTCAAATTAGAAACCACGTGATAAATTTATCCACTAAAGTTCTTTAATTGCAACTTGAATATGACACAAAGCCAATAAATTCATAGTTCTAATCAACTCTAGGTACTACCAAACTTGCTAGAAAATAATCTCAGAGTAGGTATAATCAACTAGCCATGATTAACATAGGAAACCATGTGGGGTAATTATATTTTCTTCTTTAGCATTAGATCCCCATGGGATCCCCACATAATCAATTTCTCAAAAAAATGTGAATGAGACACACTATTCCAAATGTCCATACACTTCCTTTTTTAATGCCATTAAGTTCATTAAAACTTAACACATGCGATCAACGGTCCAAATAAAATAAAAGGTCAAATGTTTGTGTTGTGTTACTTTGTTGGAGGTTTGTCCGCGATAAATTATCCATGTGCATAATTTTATGCAACACAATCCTACACAACTTCAAAAGGATTCACTTTAGCTTAGACAATAGCATCACCAAATCCCATAACTCTTGCATTTTGTGAGCCTTGCACATGGGAAACACGTGCACATACACCAATACATTTAGTTTGGATCTCTAAGTCTAATCGATGGGTTCATGCTAATCAATTGGCAGCATAAAAAACAAATAACTACCACAATTTTGGTCACATGGGAAGTGCAATATACACACATGAAACTTGTTAGTATATTATGTAAGGTTTAGTTGATAGTCAATCATAACTAATCTATTGATTATAAATCCTTGTCACATCCAAAATTATATCCCAATGATCACCTATATAAATATTATATTTAAGGAATGAAAAACAACATATTCATTATATTGTTGCATGCTCTATTATTTCATGGTCTACTACTATAAATATTTCGCAAAAAAAGCATCTAATGAACATAAATATTGTTGGCCCAATGTTAAGATAATGGAAAGGGTTTGTACTGAGAGGGGAGGGGTGAATCAGTACCCTTATAAACTTTTAGTCAATTCCTTGTATTCACTATCCTACATAAACCGACTGAGTAGATTTCTTATTCCAAACATATAGTATCAATACTAGAAATGTGAATGCATGTAAAATAAACATAACACATACACACAATTAAGTACTCTTGACACTAGTATTTTTGTATCGCAGAAAACCCTTTTTAGAAGGTAAAAACTGCAGTGGGGATGAGACCCACAAAACTTCACTACTGCAATGTGGTCTTTGTCCTTGAATCCCTTGTCTGATCTCTGATGTCTGTAGTATGGCGGCTACTTGATCATTTCTTGATCAACATACTTCAAAAATTTTGACATCAATATATTTATATATCAAACGATATGACCTAATTAGGGTTCAACATTTACATCCTTACCCTAAGATCAACGATTACAAAATTTACATTGATCAAATAAACATAGGAGACATAAACAATAAATACTAGAAATCCATAATTAATGTCCTCCTCGATCGTGTAAACCATTATCTAGGTCGGCTCAAAAGTTGTTACTTAAATTATTGTGCCATAACAAACTTTCATGTGGACTTTGTTCCACTCGGTTAATGTTGTTCCTTGGTGCTTGATGTATACTGTGTATCTTGGTTATACTGGTGATTGGTTATGTTGTGAAGGTTGGTGTTGTTTGAGCTCGGTATATTCTGATTACTGTGGCATCACTATACTCGGTTAACTCTGAATGTGATCAATGCTCTTGGTTAAATTTGCACTTCGGTGATATATACTGACTGCCTTGTGTTGACTCTGTCACCAACTATCCATTATGTCAACTTGATAACTAATGACAACTTCAATGTGCAATTGGAGTAACAAAATATATCTTTATTGGCATTTATTTTTCTTACACAAGGTTGTCATATACTCTTAGATAGAAATTGAATCATTGGCTAAAGGCTTGATTTCACACCACATATTATCCAATACATCTTTATATTTTCTAGGCATCATAAAATTTTGATTTTCTTCATCACTACTTGGAAGAATAAATCAAAGAGAAAAGTAGTCCCTAGAGAGTTTTAGCTTTTTCCCAACCTCTCTAGCTGAATGTAGTTCTTTTTCAACCTCTCTAGATAATTGAATTACTCGCATGAGATTACTTGGCCTCAACACCATTTATTTTCATTGCTACCACACACTTTAGATGCCAAGATATTGAGTCTCAACATACTTTGATGTGACTCCTTTGCAAGCTACACTACCAATCCACAACTTCTTGTCCTATGTGTTCTATCTTTTTTTAAGGAAAGCATTGATCTCACTCACCTAAAAGAACCTTAACATTGTCCAATAGCCATCTGTGCATAAATTGGTTGATAGGCATTGATGGAATCCTGTATTTAAGGAACCTTTCAGAGACTTAGGCTCCCTATCCAAATGGTGTACATAGTAGTTCAACACAAATATTTCCCACTGTGGGTTAGATAGCACCTAAAAAGTATACTCATATATGTCTTTCGAATATTTTAAAGATAACCATCAAGTGGTTTAAAGACTATATTTTAGCAACAATAAATCAAACAATTGAATAGATTACTCTATTCATGTCTTCTAGCTACACAACCTCTTTCATCTCCCAGTTATCAAATTATACGACATTGACATTCAATTGAATGAGAGAAGGAAAAGAACACCTTTCACAAGAAATATATACAAGCAATAATACCCACAAATAACTACATAGACCTACAATCGATCACTCCATGTGCTTATCTTTATAGAAGGAAATCCTCTACAACTCTATACTCATAAAAAACAATGTCTTCACAAGTATTAGAAGCTTGCAACTCAGATCAAGACTATAAGTACATGGGGCCTCCCCAACTTCAATTTAATGTCTAAGATAATGGTTTGACTACACCAAACTATCATTTTTTAAAACAACAACCTCATTATAATGTGTATCAACCATTTCCTAAATATACTTATACAACTCTTTCATCTACGCTCTCGGGGGATGTGATGCTTATGACCAGGGAGAGGCCATGGACTCGGGCGCTGGATTATGAAGGCATTTCCTTTTGTTGTCATCATTTATTCTCTACTAGAACATGACTATTGACTATTATCTTTTGCATTGAAAATGTGTTTCTACTTGGTAGAAGGATACAAGTGATGTTCATTTGACAGTTTGTACTTCTGAGTCTCTTTTTTATTCTTCTTCTGAGGATTAACAGTATGTTGATGAAGATGAAAACCTTTTTTCTAATCTAGTTGTTACAATTATTATTGATCCTGTTGCAACTCTGGATACTTCCCCTGCTACTTCAATTACAACCTCACCCAGCCCCAGGACCCATTCTGTTCCTACTTTTTCTTTTGTTACTGTTGACCTTGCTCAACTTTTTTAGCACTCTAGTTGCAGTTCTAACAACCTCCATGGCAGAGTCTCCTTCATTGGGGAGACTAAGGATAACATCACCTCGATAGTTGTTTCATGATGTAGGAAGAATTGTTCTTCAAATTCTTTCTCATTTTCTCTTGCAGTGCAAGTTTGGCCTTTCCTTTGAAGGGCTTATAGCCTTTGTGCTATGTGTTTGATCTCTCTAGTCAGCACCACTTGTACTATCTATGTGTTTTTGTTGGTATTTTTCCTTTGGTCCTTTTATTTTTAAGGGTTAACCCCCTTGCAAGGATACTTTTAATTATAAGAAAAAAACCCTATACAACAAAAATTAGCATTCTACACCAATGAGCCACTTCTTCATCTAGCACCATTCTTTTAGACCATTTATTTTAATATCATGTACTATTTTACAAAATAGCTCTTTCATATATAGACAAGATAACCTTGATAATGAAAATAGGATCAATAATACCCTCCTCTTTCAACATTGGAATATAGAGACAAGCTTCCCTCAACATCAACCAACATGCATAGTAAAAACTAAGATTAGGATTTGATGCAGGAGCATCTGAGAATTCTTGGCAATCCTGTATCACACAAAAATATATATATATATTGGAGAGTAATTGGTGTGTTTTGATCTGAGTTGGTGAAGTGTTACTCAGTCTTAGAGTGTTGTTGCTCGGTTGCAGTGTTGGTCGAGGGGCTCGGTCACTGAAGAACTCAGAAAACTCTGGTGCTCGGCAGAACCTTCTCGACGATGCCTATGGAGATTGGTCATCGTGCTTTCTCGATGATGCCTGTCTTTCTTGACATGTGTTGGTTTCTGGCACTCGGCAGTGTTACTGACACTCGACAGTTTGACTTGCTGACTAGTGTTCTTGTGGATTTGGGAGGCCGACTTGATGCATTTAATATGTGTAGTCTGGCATTTAATTTGGATCTCTCATTGGATATTGTGGGGACCTAAATCAGGGTCGTTGGTATCTGTATCATCTTAAAATGGAAGCACTTCCATTTTGGTAGGTTTAGCACCCTCGTTTAGTACACTTGCATATTAGATTTGCATTTAGGATGTATATGCACTTGATTCTGCATTTCTAGGTGAAATTAGGGTTAGGATCCTTTGGGTCCTCCTTAATCTCCCTTTCTGTGGCTCTATTTTTAGGTAGAACCTATGTATTGGCTTTCCTAATCTTCATCATACCCACTCTTTGGCCTTTGTGCCTCTATCCAGCATTCTAGTGTATTTTCTCACCTTCCTAGGTCCCCAATTGACCTGGGAATCCTACAGATTTCCCAAGGAGACCAGCCTAAAACCTCATGTCTGTGTTGAGGTCGATTCTGACCTAGGTTAGAATCGAGTTTGAACTTGACCTAGGTCAAGGTTGAGGTCGTCCTTGAACTGGGTCAAGTTTGAGGTCGACCTTGACCTAGGTCAAGGTCGAGGCCGACCTTGACCTCTATCAGGTATTGGCCCCGCTTTCAAATCTGGAGCTTATCGGGGTTCTAAACTTAAAAATAGGTCCCCGAGTCTGGATACGGAAGTGTTTCCCCCGATATTCGATTTAATACATCCCCTCCTTGGTTGGTTATTGTAATTGGACCATAGATCAAGGCAAAATTTGAATTTGGGTCCCTTGCATTGCCCTAGGAGGTCTATATTGAGATTCTATATAAACACTCTCTTTTGGCCTTCATTGAGAGAAAATCGTAAGATGATATGATGCAATTGCGATTATGACATGATGATGATGCAATAAAGAAAGAGGATGATATAGAAGGACACGATATGATGATGCATTGATACATACAAGCATTTTTGTGGACAAGCTATTGTGGATCTTCTTTGGAGCAAGAGAGAGTTCTTCCTTCCTTCCTTCTTCTTGGATCCACCATTTTCAACATTCAAACATTCAAAAGATACTATAATGGGGTAGAAACTATGGATTGTGAGTTTGGTAGGAATAATTTAGCCTTGGGGGCTTGGTATTCTTTCTTTATCATATTCAAATATATGCATTGTTTTCTCATTTTCAATTCATGTTAGGGTTTTAATCTAGAGGATTAGATCTTGACATCACACATTCCAAGAGCAACACACACATATACATTCTATTATATTTGACTATTCATGGAGGTGGAGATCACCAAAATGGGGGTTTGACTAAGGCAAACCCCTATATAGCCACCCCAAAACCCCTCTTTTTCAGATATTTGCAAGTGTTGTTTCGAGAATTACAGGTTTAGAACAGTGGATGAGAGTGCAGATTCAGATACCCTTTTCGGAAAAATTTTGGGATCCAAAAGTGATTTCATGCTAGAGATTTTTTAGTTCAATTCTTCCCTAGGTTGGAATTGGAAATTCTAGGTCAATGGTGACATTGACTTGAGGGTCAAAATCAGAACTATGTCAGATCGAAAAAATATTTCTGGGTTTTGTCAGTCTCTGCGTTTCTGTTCCAGATCCGGTCTTAGATTTTCTGGAATCTCAACACAAGCTTCATAAAAATGGTATTTTCAGATCTGCTATGATGTGAGGTAGGTATTTTGCTCCATTACTCTTTGCTTTCATTTCCAAATTTACATCCCTTATCAATTAAAATTAAATGTAAATAGTTGAATATGGCATAGGTCTCTTTTATATGCAAATCTCTATTGTGCAAACCCTATTTAGGAGACCATCCAAATTTACACCTTACATTTTGGTGAACCCGCGATAGACAACTCTTTCTCTTTGGTGTTAGATTTACATTTCAAATTAGATCTTTCATGCATATAGAAGTAGGTTTTCTTTTATGCTCTTGCATTTATATTCCAAAAATACATAAAAATTACAAAATTTCTTTAAAAACACAAAAACATTTACATGCTTGTAATTTTATTTTGTGTTCAACATGTATGAATTTTGTTTTGAATACTTTGACGAGGATTTTATTGTGCAAGAGAATAGATCCCAGCTTAATGAGGTACATGGAAGTGAGAATGAAAATGGTTCGAATGAGATCTCCATGGATCCTATTCCTATTCCATCCTCCTCCACAACTTATCCAACTGAAATTTACCATAGGGTGTGCATGGTTACCTTCATGTTCTAGTATTTGTAACATTGAGGCACCTAGAATGTTATTCCTTAAACCTTTGATGACGGTAAAAGGATGTCCTCGAATAACTATTAAGGGTAAACCTGAAGATCCTTTGGATTTCTTTGATAATACGGATTCTATTTCACATGATTATTGCACATAGAACAATCCTCAACCTACTGTCCCATCCTCTTTACCTCCTTCTCAACCCGTGCTTCCTCAAACACCTAGGTTACTGATGCAGAGGGTTTGATACTCTAGGCTTTTCTTCACTCCAAGTTGCTTAAATGACTAACTCAACCATCCAATGGTTATTCTTTGTTGGATATTCCTTCTTTTAGGACCTCCAAGACCCTCTCTACCAACTTCTACTCCAAGGTATAGTTGGTACTTTGAAGACTCCAAGATTTCTAGGCCTAACTAGTCCAGCTAGTTAACCAAAAGCCTAGTTTTTCCCACTAGAACTCCACCTAGAATGCCAATCCTATGCATAGGATCTTCCCACACATTCACAAATAATCTCAAAATCCTTCTTGACCCATTCTAGGTCATTCTGCAATCATCCCAATACATTAAGACACTTTACCAATCCAATTGGTCACTATTTCACTAGGAGGCCTAATTGCCTAATTCCTAGTAGGTCTATTTCCACCGAATTTAGCCAAATGCTCACAAAATATCCAAGTCACTCCAAAAATAAACTTGAAAATATTCAATACATAATCCAACATTGTCAGAATCCAAAACCCTGACCCCTAGAAGCACCCAAAAACCAACTTTCTTGCAGGCCCTAGATTATAGCCTATTAATTAGGCCTCTGGACCAGTCAACATGAATAATTGACAAAATTGTCTCCAATATTTGATTCACCTCCTTCCACCTTCAAATAATTTTAGGATACTATCTAGTGCAACTACAAATTCCAATAAGTCTTTCCCAAAAGGCTATGGGTGCTTGTTCAAATCCTTCCTTCTCCCTGTCCTAGCTCACCTAGTTTCATTAGTCAGCCATAAGGCTTCACTTCTGGCCTGTGAAATCCATTAAAACAGCCAAAAAGACAACATAAGACCTATCTAAAGACCCTAACCCTACTTCCCCCATGGTTTCAAATAATTCCACCGAAGGGATTTTAGGTTAGAGCCATTTTTAACTAGGTAGCATTATTTTTGTCTCTGATAGACCAATGACCTTTAAAAACTTGAAAATTAACACTTACTGAACTTCAAAAAAAACTACCTATTTCATATGGAAGTTGAAAGAAAGCATTACAATAACATGGAGCCCGATCACCTATGCCAATCCGTACACAACCGTACAGAAGCAAAGATACAGTGCAGATTACACAAAAATGGATACAGTCATCCGTACAAGGGTGTCAGATTTAAGTGTCTCAATCCAAAATATCGTTAACCTATCTAAAAAATCAATCCCATGCTCATATACTAAGCATGGGTAGTTACAATCAGTTCTAACTACATTTTGTCATTTCTTGCAAAAGTTGCTCGAGCAACTTTCAAAGTTACTAGCAACTTTTTGCATTTTGATGCATTTTGACTTTCCTTGTCAACTCAATGATTGATGTTGACTCCCAAGACCCTAAATAGGATTTTTAGTGTCATAAAACATACCTCTAACCCATGTTTCACTAAAATGGCAACTTTTCACAATTTGAAGCCAAAATGATCCAAAACACCTAATGAGCACTAAGGCCCTTACAAACATGAAGTTAAACTAACATTGCTTCAAACCTTTTGGAACTTATTCCAACACACATAAACTCCTAATCCAACCCTAAAAAAATTCAAAACATGAAATAGGGATGTTCCCTGCACCATACTCCCCTGGACAAAATAAATCAAGTCCCTTGAGTTAGGAGGTCTTCAATGGTGACCCCATGTTTCAAAACGTCCAGATTTGTCATCCAAGTGGCCTCAGATTTAGGTAGTCCCTACCACTTGATGAGGTACTCCTTGTATTTACCCTTCCTTGTCTTCTTTATCACTTTAGAATCCAATACACTTTCCAATTGCAATGGATTTGGGGTAGGCAAATCTTTCACCCAATCATCATCCTCCAAATCTGCAAGAGTGGATTGACCTGTGTTTGGTGTGGATCCGTTGTAGGGATATAGGTCACAAACATTAAAAATGGGTGATATCCCCAAAGCAGGAGGTAATTCCACCTCATAGGCATTCTTTCCATACTTGTGCAAAATATTCAAAGGCCCTATCTTTTTCATCAGTAGTTTAGTAGGCTGACCCTTGTGTAGCCTTTCCTTCCTAAGATAGGATAGTACTAGATCCCCAAGCTTGAACTGCAAGTCTCTTCTAGTTTGATCATCTTTGGATTTGTACGTCTTCACTTGCTTTTCCAAAGTCTTATTGACTTGATCATGTAGCTCCTTCATCTAGTCAGCAAATGACTCTCCTTGAGCACTCCTCTTGTCCTCCAAGCTAAGATCCCTCAACTCCAATATTCCCATAGGATTGACTCCATAGACTATCTCAAAGGGAATCTTCCCTGTAATCCTATTAATGGAGTCATTGTATGAAAATTCTTCCTGCCCTATGATGTGATCCCATGATTGTCCATGTTGTTTGGTCAAACACCTTAGCAAATTTCCAAGTGACCTATTCACTACTTTTGTTTTCCCATTTGATTGTGGATGATAGGATGAAGAGAAAGACAAGTTTGTTCCAAGCATCTTCCATAAGGTCCTCCAAAAGTGACCTACAAGCTTACTATCCCTGTCACTTACAATATTGAGGGGTAATCCATGAATCCTCACAATGTCCCTAAAGAATAGACCTACAATTTCAGAAGCATCATTTTTTTGTTTGCATGGAATGAAGTGTGCCATCTTGTTGAAATGGTCTACCACCACAAACACATTTTCATGACCCCTAGGTGTCTTTGGTAACCCCAACACAAAGTCCATACTAAGGCACTCCCAAGGCCTTTGGGGTATAGATAAAGGTTGATACAATCCACTGTTGCTGCTTTGTCCTTTTTCCCTCTGAAAAATCTAACATTGTTCTACAAATATCCTAACTTATGACTGCATCTTATGCCAATAGTAATGCCTATGTACCTACTCCAATGTTTCATCCATTCCAAAGTGGCCTCCCAAGCTCCCTTGGTGTTTCTCCTTCACTATGTTTTCCCTCATTGAACACTGAGGTATACACATAAGGTGACCTTTAAACAATAGGCCTTCCTAAAATACAAACTCACTGAAATCCACCTTGAACCCCTACTGAAACTTCACACATGCTTCATAAGCTTCTCTAAAATATTTTTCCTCCTTGTAGAGGTCCTTCAAATCATGCATTCCTACACTTTGTAGTTGTATCTCTTGGATTGTGAGTTCTCTCCTACTAAGAGCATCCGCAACCTTGTTGCTAACCCCCTTATTATGCGTAATAACAAATGTATAAGCCTGTAGGGATTCTACCCACTTCATATGCCTCTTATTTAGTTTTTCTTTTCCATTTAGGAAACTTAGGGCATGGTTATCAGTATAGACCACAAACTCCCTAGGTAATAGGTAGTGTCTCCACTTCTTTAAGGCTTGTACCATAGCATATAACTCCAAATCATAGGTGGAGTATTTTTTTTTTACCTCATTCAAATTCTCAGAGAAGAAAGCCACAGGATGTCCTTCTTGGCTTAACACTACTCCAATAGCCAAATTTATAGCATCACACTCTACCACAAAGAATTTATTGAAGTTAGGAAACCTAAGAGTTGGTAGCTCTACAATCCTTTTCTTTAACATTTCAAACCCTTGGTTTGCTGCCACTGTCCATTCAAACTTACATTTGATTCCACCTTTTATGGTGTTAAGTATTGGGGCACACACATGATTGAAATTTCACACAAACTTCCTATAGTAGGAGGCCAACCCATGGAAAATCCTAACATCCCCTATGGACCTAGGTGTAGGCCACTCCAAAATGGACTTAACCTTATCAGGGTCCATTTTCATACATCCACTAGCAACCACAAAACCAAGGTAAACTAGTTTAGTTTTGAGAAACCCACATTTTTCTTGATTTATCATCAACTTCTCTTGATGTAGCCTCCTTAAGACCATCTCCAAATTATTCATGTGCTCCTCCTTGGACCTACTAAAGATCAAAATATCATCAAGGTAAACTATTACAATCTTACCAATGAACTCTGCTAGCACTTCATTCATGAGCCTCATGAATGTG
The DNA here is from genome assembly GCA_018584345.1 of Thuja plicata. Taxonomy (NCBI): domain Eukaryota; kingdom Viridiplantae; phylum Streptophyta; class Pinopsida; order Cupressales; family Cupressaceae; genus Thuja; species Thuja plicata. Next base: position 877,813 of record MU228145.1, on the reverse strand, counting down.
CTAGGTGCATTACTTAGGCCAAAGGGCATTACTATCCACTCATATAGACCCTCATTGGTCTTAAAACCTATCTTCTACTCATCACCATGTCTCACTCTTATCTGATGATACCTTGACTTCAAGTCCACCTTAGAAAAGTAACAAGAACCTCCTAAATTGTCCAACAAATCTTCTATCCGGGGCATTGGAAACCTATATCTGATCGTGATCTTGTTTATAGCCCTGGAGTTCATACACATCCTCAATTTTCCATCCTTCTTAGGTGAAATTACTGTTGGCATAGCACATGGGCTCAAACTCTTCGTTATTAACCCCTTATCCAACAAATCTTGAATCTGTTTTGCTATCTCTGCATTCTGACTTGGTGTCATCTTATATAATACTTTGTTAGGAAAATTTTCTGCATGAATGAGGTCAATCTGATTACTCACTTCCCTCATAGGTGTTATGCACTTGGAAATCCATTATCTACTTGTATCATCTTAAAATGGAAGCACTTCCATGTTAAGAGTGTTTAGCCCTCCTTAGGGGACATTTTTAACCTCTACCATATCATCATCCTGTTTCTGCATCATCTCATGCTTCTGTGCTGGTTCAGGACCCTGATTGGGCCTCTCTGGGAACCTCCTACCCCACCTGGCATATTTTATATTGGTTATGACCCCCTGGGTCAGGGTCGACCTCGACCCTGACCTGGGTCCCCCTTTCAAATTAGGAAACTTGTTGGCTACCGGGGCTCATCAAAAATTTAGTTTTCCTGCTTCTGGGTCGGCTGTTTTGGGTTCCGAAGCATTGATTTTTAAATTATATTTAATATAGGTCCTTTTCTAGGGGCATGGGTCTTATTAGAATTTGATTATCCTATGTATGCCTCCTTAGAATATTGTGCCCTAATTTCATATAAAAGGAAGCATTTCTCTCTCGTTTTCTCTAAGTCTTCTAAGTGCGAAAAGCTCTAATCAAGATTTTGTCAATAAGCAAAAAGTTTCAAGCATCCATTTCCAAGTTCTCAAGGTGTTCAAGTCTTCTTCTCAAGCATTCAAGTTCTCCGTTGAAGATCAAGGATTCAAGCTCTCAAGCCTTTGAAGGGACTAGGTGCAAACATTCAAGATTCATCATCCAAACCCTAGATCTAGCCATCATGGTGGTGTGATCTTCCTTCAAGATCCTTGGTGCCT
>MU228145.1:835924-871531 GCA_018584345.1 Thuja plicata | reverse complement strand
TCTAGGTAATTCAAAGAACAATTTACACATCAACACTTTACATTTCAAGATAATCAATTTATAAATCAAATCAACCCCCAACACACATATTTTATCTTACATTTTAGTAACAAATCCAATTCCACACATTACACTACTATTTCATAGTATCTTCCAACAATGCTTGTACTTCTGGTAGCATGTTGGGTTTCTCTTTAGTCTCTTCTTTGGACCTTACTATTACTGCACAACATATACCTTTCTCCTTCTTCATGGATTTGAGAAACTCCTTCCCACTCAATAACATCACACTGGTTCCCACATGCTTCTCTTCATTGGGTTCTTGCAATGGGTCCTTTTGAAACTTCTTCCCAAGCTTTGTAATGACATAGTTATTCTTCTCTCCATCATGCATTTCTTTGACATCATACTGCCATGGACGTCCTAGGAGAAAATGACATGCATCCATAGGTAGTATGTCACATAGGACCTTGTCCTTGTACTCACCAATCTCAAACTCTTCCAAGGTTTGTTCATCTACCACTATTTGTTGACCCTTATTCAACCAAGAAACCTTATAGGGTGTGGTATGAGGTATCCTTCTCAACTTCAATTTCTCCACCATCTCTATGGATACTATATTCTCAGTGGAGCCATAGTCCACTATCACTTTTCAAATCTTCCCATGAGACCTACAAGTTGTCTTAAACACGTTCTTCCTCTGTGGTGGCTCTATAGTGCTAGGCACTTTTAACAAGGTTCTCATTAACATCAAGTTCTCTCCATCCAATACTGGCCTTGCCTTGGAGATGGGAGAAGTAACACTTTGAGTGTCATCCTCTTGTACCAATTGATTCCTTCTATCCCCCATTGAATATGAGGAAGTATTTTCAGGACATCTGCCCATTGTGTGACCCACTTGGTTGCGGTTATAGCATCTGCCAGTGAAAACTGAATTAGATCTCCCTTGGGGATGGAACCTACCTCTTGGTGGTCCTCTACCTCTATATCCTTGCCTTTGGAAAGATCCTCTATACTGGTTTCCTCCACTACTCTCCATAGATTAATTGTCTTCTTATCTATTAGGGATTTGTCCCCTACCAAAGTTGTTTCTCCCTCTTTGGAACCCTCTAGTATTGCTTCCACCACTTCCCCTTTGATGGAAGTAATTCCTTCTTCTAGCCTTGTCCTCTACTCTTAAGGCCAATTGGAAACATTTGTGCATACTGTCAGGAGCCATCATACTGATCTCATCTTTTATCCCTTGCCTTAGCCCATTAAGGTACTTGGCTACCTTCTCCATTTCATCTTCTTGTCTCCTAGCCCTTAGACTTGGTTTATGGAACTCCTCTGTGTAGGTACTCACTGACATTTCTTTTTGTCTTAGATTCTGGAGCTTTTGATATATTTGGATTTCATAATTAGTAGGCAAGAATTGTTCCCTCAGCCTAATTTTCATCCTCTCCCAAGAAACAATCTTTTTCTTTCCACTACTTATCCTCTCATCCTACATCATGTTCCACCACACAAATTCAGATCCTTTGAGTCTAGCCTTAGCATAAATGACTCTCTTTTCATCTGAGACTTCTTTGTAATCAAATTGTTTGTCAATGGCTTCAAGCCAATCCAACAACTCTTCTCCATTCAGGCTGCCACTGTAATATGGTATGTGTTCCATGCTATCCTTGTTTAAATACTTGAAGGCATCTAAGAATAAATTTTATTCTTTGTCTATCTCAGGTTCTTTCCCTTTGTTTGATGACTCTTCTATCTGAATTTCATCTCCATAACTTTCATCTCCCCATTCTATGATCTTCTTTTTTCCCTTTGTCTCGGACACACTAGCCTTCTCCAAGAGGCCCTGAACCAATTCCACTATGGCATCCCTAATCATTTCCTTAGGAGGCATGCTTTCAACCTCTTGACTCTAGGATTTTCTCCACTCCAATTTTCTTAAATGACTAAATCAACCATCCAATGGTTTTTCTTTGTTGGATCTTCCTTCTTTTAGGACCTCCAAGACCCTCTCTACCAACTTCTCTTCCAAGGTATAGTTGGTACTTTGAAGACTCCAAGATTTCTAGGCCTAACTAGTCCAACTAGTTAACCAAAAGCCTAGTTTTTCCCACTATAAATCCACCTAGAATGCCAATCCTCTGCCTAGGATCTTCCCACACATTCACCAAGACTCTCAACACCCTTCTTGACCCATTCTAGGTCATTTTTCAACCATCCCAATACATTAAGACACTTTACCACTCCAATTGGTCACTATTTCACTAGGAGGTCTAATTGCCTAATTCCTGGTAGGTCTATTTCCACTGAATTTGGCCAAATGCTCACAAAATATCCAAGTCACTCCACAAAAAAACTTGAAAATATTCAAGACATAATCCAACACTGTCAAAATCCAAAACCCTGACCCTTGGAAGCACCCAAAACCCAACTTTCTTGCAGGCCCTAGATTATAGCCTATTAATTATGCCTCTAGACCAGTCAACATGAATAATTGACAAACTTGTCTCCAATATTTGATTCACCTCCTGCCACCTTTGAATCCTTTTAGGAGAATATCTAGTGCAACTACAAATTCCACTAAGTCTTTCCCAAAAGGTCATGGGTGCTTGTTCAAATCCTTCCTTCTCCCTGTCTTGGCTCACCTGGTTTCACCAGTCAGCCATAGGGCTTCACTTTTGGCCTGTGAAATCCATTGAAAAAACCGAAAAGAAAACATAAAACCTATCTATAGACCCTAACCCTACTTCCTCCATGGTTTTAGACAATTCCACCAAAGGGATTTTAGGTTAGAGCCATTTCTAACTAGGTAGCATTGTTTTTGTCTCTGTCAGACCAGTGACCTTTAAAAACTTGAAACTTAACACTTACTGAACTTAAAAAAAAAATACCTATTGCATATGGAAGCTGAAATAAAGAACTACACTAACATGGAGCCCGATCACCTATGCCAATCCATACACAGTCATACATAAGCAAAGATACAGTGCATATTACACAAAAATGGATACATTCATTCATACAAGGGTGTCAGATTTAAGTGTCTCAATACAAAATATCATTAAACTCTCCAAAAAATTGATCCCATGCTCATATAGAGAGCATGGGTAGTTACAATTAGTTCTAACTACATTTTTTCATTTCTTACAAAAGTTGCTCGAGCAACTTTCAAAGTTGCTAGCAACTTTTTGCATTTTGATGCATTTTGACTTTCCTTGTCAACTCAATGATTGATGTTGACTCCCAAGACCCTAAATAGGGTATTTAGGGTCCTAAAACATACCTCTAACCCATGTTGCACTAAAATGAAACCGGACCCACGGGAACAACCATACCCCCAATTATCACACTCCAAACACCTTTAGTTACTTTGGGTGACCAGTTGCCCCAGAGTACATTCGGTGAGGTGGTAAAGGCAACAACATTGTTAAATTTTGGCCAGAGACCTCACCCACTTCCACAAGATGTCCTAGTGGAAGAGGATGTTATGGAAACTGATGAGGCCAAAGAACAACAGTAGCAGAATGACGAGGAAGTCCCTGAAGATACTAACATTGAATCAACTGATGCTGAGAAGGATGGGGAAATCCCCAAGGATACATGAAATGTCAATATTGGTGGAGAAGGAACCCCAGATATCACAAAGGAAAATGCCAACACGGTGGTGAATACTGAGGCCTCCGAAGAACAGGAGAAAGAACAGGAACAAGACAAAGGACAAGAGCCCGATGACACTGTACATTCTGAGAACGTGCCACCAGATTTCAAAGAGAATCCAGATACTTGGGTCTTAACAGAAAAGCCGCCCTAGCTACCCCAGTGGCTAATAGAATCAAGAAAGAGAAAGGCCCCGGCGGTAGCGACAGGTGTTCCGCTCTCCTTGGCTGAGATGATGGCCAGAAGTGCAAAGGCCCAGAAGCCCAATAAGGCATAAACAGTCCATACCCTCCAAACTGGTCCAATAGGAAGCACATTTTCAACAATCACAACACCTCCTCTAGATGTAGATGCAGCGGTTGTAAGGCCCAAAGATTACACTATTACATAACTGGCACTGGGGAGAAGAGATAAGCAGGGTGAATTAGACCTGCTGAGAGAGGCCACCAAAGTAGTGGAGGCCCGATACATCAAATATGGCCATAAGTGTAAGGAGGAAAGAGAAACTAATGCAAATATCCTCGCACTTCTGGTGAAAATTACACAACCTCTCGCCGAGATCCACCTGGAAGCTTCTACCTCTAGATTGTCGCTTGCACAAGGTGACCCACGTTCTCTGGAGCCAACCGGTCACCATAAAGAAGTTAATAAGGATGTTAGAAAGTGGGTGAATCCAGAGAGGCATGTCGGCTCAACAAGATGGTTCTGACAGGTGGTCTTCCCAAGGCACCGCTCCAACGTAACACCTGGCGCATTGGAGATAGTGCACCACTTTTCCATTGATGAGGCATGTAGCCTCAACCCCTGGGGGATCAGATTTCTTATATTCTCCTTATGGCTCTCTTCTCGATGCTGATTCTTCCATACCTCCTTTCTTGTCTTATTCTTCTGACATGTCATACCTCTGTGCTTCTCGAGGTTGTTGTAGCATAGTGCAGGTAGTACCAGCCACTGAAAATTGTATTTTATTGGTTGAGTGTAAAGGTAAGTTAGGTTAATTTTAGGGCAAATCTATGTATAAATAACAAGTCCGACCTCATTCCAAGGGTCTAAAAAATTAATGATTTTGCAGTCCATAGCTATAGCATTTCAGTATTTCAATTCTCGTAATTGCAGAGCTCAATGCTCCTTAGTCTTTAGAAGCTTTCAGTAGATAGATGCTCCCTTGGAGCTTGTTGATGTACTCACCAATGATGCTGGAACACCATTAATGAAGAAAGAAGGATTCTAGCATGTTGTTGTTGGTCTCTCGATCTTTGATTTAATACTTTTCATGTTGTATGTTTCTTATGTCCCTTTCTCTAATATATTAAGTAGATTAATGACCTTCTTTTCCCTCACTATTGAATACGTATGAATTGATGGTTGTGCGTGCATTTAGTATTTTAGTGTAGCATGTTAGAGCTTGGTTGATGTTTTGAATGTATTTTCATGACTATAGATAGACGAAATACTTTTAACTCTGTCCTATCTTTTGAAGTTTTTTTGGTAACAAACGGATGCTTGCAGGAAACCCCACTTACCTAAATCCTAGAGAAGATGAGCTGAGATAACCAGCTATCCCTCTGAACAAAATAGTCATAACGCCCAACTTAGCTCCCGCACTATTGAGACCTGACTCTCACGTGCTTGAAGGCCCGGAGAATCTCATTTCTCTGGACAACCTTTACAGGCAAAGTTGGCCGGTACCCCAGTACCCGGTGACAACTTACATCTATTGGTAAACCCGGTCACAAACCCCCGTCAACAAAAACTGGTGCTAGAGGGAGGGCATGAGCTCGTCCCCTTCTGAGGATTTTGATTTTACACCGTCGGAGGGTTCCCCAAGCCATAGTTTTAGGAAAAAAACCTTTAGTGGGATTGGATCATTTTCACTAGCCCGATTCAAAAGAATCCTTAGATCAGCCCCCAATCCCGGAAGGTTTGTTGAACTCGAGCCCCCCACTTGAAATAAATAGACCCTGAAATCCAAGAAAGCCACCATTGTCTAGGGATCTACTATGTCTCAGAATACCCAAGTCTCCTAGACAACCCCGGGGATTAACAGTCAGTCTCGCCAAAATCCAATACCCTAAAGGTTGCTTACTTTAGCAACACCGGGTCCCTGATGGGAACTTTTTGGGGTGCAACCAATGATCTCCCTACACACACAACAATGATTTGCCCCTGATAGGAGCACTTAGGCTCATGAACCGCAGAAGAGCATCTGTAGGCATACAAAGATGCCATGAACCGACACCGGATCCAACATTAAGACGTTGTGACCCGAATGTTCCATCTATTCCCAAGATAGAACGAGCTGAAATGGTACCTTAATCTACCCACCAACTCCATCAACAGTTGGTAGGACATGGAGGATGCCTTCCTAGCGGCCTTTTTCATACATGTGGACCCAATGTGGTCCCACAACTAGTTCAGCTCCATCAGGAAGGAACCAAATGAACCCCTTGCAACATTCAACCATAAGTTCCAACGCGCCTTGAAGCGGTGCACGGGTCCTTTCATCCCATCCCCAGAAGTGACAATCTAGACATACCTGAATGCAATGGACCCTTTTGTTTCCACTCTCCTATGGACAACTACCACCCTCGCTAACCGGGATACTCTGGCGAAATTTTACAACCTAGCCTTGGAGTTGTCACGCGATCTCAATAAATCTCTGGGCAAGATTGGGCAGAGCATGCCTTTCCACATGATACTTGGTAGAACTTCTTTCACTATGGGATACAACCCCAATCAGGTAATAGGTTCCCCTGTGATGGCCATGAATCCCCCACCACCACCGATAGACCAACAGGCCCGATACGTGTACCCATCGCAAGCCCAGACAATACCGGCTCTGGAATTTGTTCCCTAGAGCCAGCTATAGCAAACAAAACAACCACAGACACAACCTTCCAGAGTACCTTTCTTCCAATCATCTACGGCTGGAGGACTGCCACCCTCAACTCTAGTACATGCTGCTACCTTCCTCAGGAACCAGCCACAACAACTGTCACATTGTGACGCAAAAACCCAGATGTCCGTCGAGGTTGAATCCATCTAGCGGCTATTGTCCTCACTGAATGTGGACATGGGACAACTGAAGGCGGAGTCTCTTGTGCCCCACAATACCAATTCCCAGAGAGGGAATATCTTCTCCGGCCAATGAAATACCAATGCCGGAGGAAGAAATTATAACAACGGGCCTCAGCCCAATCAACAACAATGGAACAACAATGCTAACACCGAAGGTACTCCAAACCAAAACACCAATCAGGGTGGTGCTGGACCTTCCCATTTCATGCCAGTCACAGAACTCCAGCCCCTGACTAATTGGTGCAGATTGCACGATACAGGTTCTCATTCCGAGGTGAATTGTGCCACGCTAGAGAAGGTCATCATGATCTCACAGTTGAACTTCTTATCCTACTCCCCCAAAACCTCCTATTCAAGATCCCACTCATGGTTCCTTCACTTGTGAGACTATCTTCCTTGGAAAAGATAAAGGAGATGAAGAATAACCCAGACTACAGGGGTTCTTTGATGAATCTATTTTGGCCTTTGAGGCCAACGCCTTCACCAACCCACGAACTCCCTACAACACCCAGAGTCGGGATAGTAAAGGACCAGTTTACACGCCCACACCTCCTAAAGACACCCCTCCTCATGATAACACAATTGATCGCCCCTTTTCTCCTAAAGGATCTAGCTCTAACCAATCTAAGGACCAAGCTGAGGGAAGCCAACAATTCCCCGGGGGGAGGTTTGACATCACAAAGGTGTTAGAATGCACCACCACCTCCATGAACTTGATGGAGGTTCTGTTGAACTGTCCCGAGAAGAGGAAGTCTCTTATGAAGCTCTTGGGAAACCTGGAAGTCATCAGTCGCCCACCCAAGACTGTCACTTTTGATGATGCTAACGCAGTTGTCTTCTGGGGTAACACTAAGGATCCTCCCTTCTTACTAGGTTTGAACATACAAGGGAAGAACCTCCACAATTGCTTGGTAGACTCTAGAGCTTTGGGTAACGTCATGCCCTTATCCATATGCCAGAAGCTCAGATTTTATCCTACTCCATCCAATGATGCAGTAGTCCAACTAGACAAAACTGCTATAAAAAAGGTAGGTGAGTTGAAGAAGGTCCGGGTTCAGCTCATCCAAGACCCCAGGATAGCCAGTGTAATTGAAATCTAAGTGGTGGAAATCCCAGAGACTTATGGGATGTTACTAAGTCGCAATTGGTCCAAGTCCCTTAATGGGTATTTCTCCACTGACTTCTTCCACTAGTGGCTCCCCTGGGAGGGAGATTCTAACCAGATTTGGGTAGAAAGTGAGCCCCGGATGAAATAGGCCCTCACCAAAGTCGGGAGGGTAAATGAAGTCCTCTTCTCTGAGACTTCCCCCAGGGTGTACCGACCCCTAGAAATCTTGACCTTTGATTTCACCCCTGGGGAAGATCTCATTGTTTCCCAGAGAATGCAGGACCTAGATGAAAAACTATGGGGTGAAGTTAACTCACAAGGTACCACAGTGACCCCTGCTACACTCTTATCCAACACTTGGTGCCAAGTACATTATCAGAAACATTTAGAACTAGAGTGTGAGCCCTATTTTTTCACCACAACCTGACATGTCAACACCCTCCAAGAGAGGAAACACTTTTATGATATGCCTGGACCCATTACTCATTCCAGCGGTATCCCCATGATGCTGTCAGTCTAGGAATCCCAGCCACAGCCTTCTCTAAGGGAAAACCTCACCCAAGTGCCATCAGCGACGGAGGAAACTCCTCCCAACCCTCCCAAAAATAATCCAAAGGCCACTTTGTCTTCCCAGCCCTAGACAACGAATGATGACTTGTGGACCCTTAAGTTCGACGGGTCCCGATCTAAACAAGGTTGTGGGGCCAGAGGGGAATTGATCGACCCACGGGGGAAATCCTTCCTCGCATCTTATAGGTTGCAGTTCAACTGCACGAATAATGTCACAGAGAATGAGGCTTTGGTCCTTGGAATCTTATTTGCATTAAGAAAGGATATCACTTGCCTCCGGGCACTGGGTGATTCAGAGTTGATTGTAAAGAAAGTCCGGAGCCAATACACATGTCATGATAAAAGGCTAGCCGCATATCGCAATCGGGCATGGAGCCTCATCAAAGATTTTGATGCCTTCAGCATTGAACTCATTCCCTGGAAAAGAAACTATGTTCCGAATGCCCTTGCTGTATCTGCCAGCACTCTTGAGCCAATGGCTAGCTCCTAGCTCCAAAAATTCTTTGTTGAGATGATCCCCACCATGTCCATTCCAGACAATGACATCCATTTTTAGGTTTTTGAAGATGATCAACATATCCTGGCCTTCATGGCCAATGTCAGTGTTTTCGAGGACCAGATAGTGGAGGAAAAGGGCCACCATGATACCGGGCAGGGTAAAGAAGATGATGGGATCATAGACTTACCAACCAACACCATTCCCAAGGGGATGGTAGCACTAGAATGAATCTTTGATTCAGACCCTTGGGGCCGAGAGAAGATATCATCCTCCTCTGAGGGAGGAAGATTTAAGAAAGTAAACATCGGCCAGGCCGGTGAAGAAAAACTGGTACACATTGGCACCTTTTGCTCCTCTGAGGAGAAGGAGAAGGAGAATATTCTTGCGGTTCTCTGAGAATACATTGATGTAATTGCGTGGGGGTATGAGGATTTGAAGGCCTATGATACATCCATCATGGCCCATACCATCCTACTGAAACCTGATGCTAAGCCCTTCCGGCATAAGCAAAGACCGGTCAACCCACTGATAGAGCCTCTAATTCATTAGGAGGTTCAAAAACTATTGTCAACCCAGATCATCTTTCCAATCTGGCACACTAAGTGGGTTGCCACCTCACCCCTATGAGGAAGAAAAGTGGCAAGATCTGCCTCTACGTAGATTTTCAAAATTTAAACAAGGCATCTAAGAAGGATAATCACCCTCTCCCCTCATTGGATGAGGTATTGCAAATCATGAATGGATCACAAATGATGTCCTTCCTAGATGGGTACTCTGGGTATAACCAAGTCATGGTTAAGTATGAAGATAGGGACAAAATGGCATTTACCAACAAGTGGAGAACATTTGCATACCGGAGAATGCCCTTTGGCCTAATCAATGTGGGGGCCATATTTCAGAAGGCTACAGACATTGCGTTCGAAGGCCTAGTAAACTGGTGCATAATTATCTACATGGATGATTTGACCGTCTTCTCCCGAGACAGGCGTGATCATTCCGCCCACCTCATCCAAATTTGTGAGAGATGTCACCGGTATGAAATATCCCTCAACCCTAATAAATGCATATTTGGGGTCACTGAAGGGAAGCTTCTTGGGCATATTATCTCTGAGGAGAGTATATCCATTGACCATGAGAGAGTTGAAGCATTGCTGAATCTACAGATGCCCGACAACAAGAAGGAAATGAGATCTTTCTTTGGGAAGATCAATTTTGTCCGACGGTTCATCACTGGATTCGCCAAGATAGTAAAGCCACTCAATGAAATGATGAAGAAAGATACAAAGATTGAGTGGATTCCTGAGGCAAAGCAGGTGTTTTCCCAAATAAAACAAATGATTGTGGAGGCACCAGTCTTAGCTAGTCCGGACTATTCCCTCCCCTTTCACATTTATTCCTTTGCTTCACCGCATTTTGTCATGGTAGTGTTGACCCAAAAGGTCCAAGGGGATGAACGACCAATAGCTTTCATGAGCTCCCCCTTTAAGAATGTCAAAGTCTGGTATTCATTTTTGGAAAAGCAGGCCTTTACTCTCATTCGCGTTGTGAAGAAATTTTGGCATTACATTCTCTAGAGCATAGTGCACGCTATCATCCCGGACCAAGATGCTAAGTCTCTGCTCCTGCAAAGTGAATTGGGTGAAAGACAAGGGAAATGGATGGCCATTCTCCATGAGTATGATTTGGAAATGCAACCCATGAAAAATAGTCTGAGGCCAGGGACTATGTAGAGTGATGGCAGAAGAGACTCCCCGCATCGAATGCCAAACATACACGGTGGATTCTATCACTCAAGATCCATGGTATACTGACCTGGTATACTTATTATTGAATAACATATGCCCAGAAGGATTACCCCCAAACAAATTTTGTGCCCTACGGTTGAAAAGTGTGCACTTCATGATAAAAAATGGAACGCTTTTTCACAGGAATTATGAAGGGGTGTACCTCTGATGCATAGACAGAGACCAAGCTACGAAAATGATCAATGAATTTCACAGGCAGTTTGGAACCAGGCATGGCTCAACTGATGCCACTACCCATCAGATCCTCTGGGATAGATACTATTGGCCCTATATCTTCAAAGATGTCTACACTCATGTTAGGAGATGTCATACTTGCCAAACAATGACACATTGTGAGCTGAACCCGGCCATGCCTCTGCAGCCGGTCTTCGAAGCTAGACCTTTCACCCAATGGGCATTTGACTTTATTGGGGAAATCAACTCCAACTCATCTGAAAACCACCAATACATTTTTACTACTATCGACTATTGCACCTGGTGGTCTGAAGCAATTCCTTGTAAAAACAACACGACAGATGTAGTCATTAAATTCTTGGAATAAAACATTGTCACAAGATTCAGAATGTCATTTGCTATAGTATGTGACAATGGTCTATCATTTTCTTCATCATAATTACTTGAATGGACCTATGACCGAAAGATCACTCTAAAGTTTTCTAGCAACTATTACCCCCAGGGGAATGGTGTTGTTGAATCGACCAACAAAAACCTACTTGAAGTGATCAAACATCTGTTAGAACAGAACCCCTGGGACTGGCACCAAAACTTAGATTCACCCTCTGGGCGAATCGTATCTGAATAAAGATAGCCCTAGGGAAATCCCTGTTCCATCTAGTTTATGGCTAGAACTTAGTATTCCCCATCAACTTACAGATCTCAGTTTTACAGTTTATGCAAGAATTCGGTAACCGAGACAACATCGTGGAGGTTCGGCTCCAAAATATGGTATGGATGGAAGAAAAAAGAGATGTGGCCCCTGAACATTTCATGCATCACCAAGTAGTGGTAAAACTATGGTTTGATAGAAGAGCCCAGTATAAGGCCTTTCAGATTTCAAACTTGGTTCTCTTGTGGGACAAGGCCCGAGAAAAGAAGGGAAAGCACACTAAATTTTAGCGGTTCTGGCTTGGACCATATCTAATATCTGAGATCTGTGGGGTGAACACATATCACCTCAACAATATGACCAGAGACGCCATCCCATTTCCTATCAACGGTCAGTTTCTCAAGCACTACTTCGAATAGGTTAGGCGGTGAGTTGGCCCAAAGTTGTAATATATGTAAATTTCTTGCTTGTAAATATTCTTTCCCGATGTTCCGTTTGGAATACCCTTGCCTTGTAAATAGTTTTGTTGGCCGGCCTTCGGGGTGGCCTTTTCTTGGTCTTTTTGTTTGCTTTTGGTTTCTCCTCATTTTATTTTTCTTTTTGGGTTCCCAACATGTTGCCTTCGTCCTGAAGACCGATATGCTTCACGTAACATCTAGTCTTTAGAACGGTATCCTTATGTATTCTGACGAATACAGGATCTATTATTATCCTGGTGGAATTTGTCTGTGCTCTGGAGTTATTTTTTAAGTATGGTAAAAGGTTATGAGTGATCCTCATCAGATTCATATCTTGACAGTCCAGATGTCAGTTAAAGGAAAATTCAAGAAGCAAGCAATCAGACACCCTAAGGGTAGATTGTTTGTACTAATTAATTGACCAAGTCTGAAAATCATTAAAATATCCCAGGTCTGCAACTTTCTCTCCTATTTGGTAATTTAAAAGTGGGTGGCAAGGTGAAAGATGTACCGTCGTTAAAATTAGCTAAGCTTAAGGTTCACGGTGAAAGAAGTACCACCTTTCCACCTAGAAAAAGAAAGAAAAGAAAGAACTGAAGAATGGAGAATTATGGTACTCGGGGAAAATGTGCAAGACACGATGACTTTGTCTTTATTTTCTTAGTGCCTTCTCTCTATTTCTCCCATAAGTCATCAGCTCAATTTTCTTTCAAAGCACACACTTCACAACTGAAAAAAAGACCAAGAGATTTGAATCATCGATGGGCTGGATTTTCTCAGACGCCTTGTGTCATGCAAGAATAATGCTCCAGGTAGAGATTTATTCCGGTTTCACTAACCAAAGATTCTGAATTTCTTGAATGCACTAGGGCATCCATCCCAAATAGTCACCATTTGTTATGCATTACATAGCCATCCCTACATTTTGTAGGAAAAATGTTGGGTCCCCCTTTTTTGCTTTTGGCTCTTGCCTTGTTTTCCTTTGTTTTCTTTTCTTTCCCTCTGGGATTTTCTTTCACAAGGGTTGTCTTTCTTTTTTTTTGTCTCCTCGTGTCTCTAGGACCCGGTCCCGGAGTTTGTTTGTTCTTCTAGAGCCAGATTCCAGACTCCGGGATTCTCCACCACAATGTCTTCTTTTACAAGAAGGTATGGTTGTGTGGAATCCCTGGGCCCGGAGTCCAGAGGTTTTGCCTATTCCAGAGTTATCAAGAAGAGTGCAACCTATTTTTACCCTAAGGGTATAAGTAGAAGTTACCTGTCATTTTCACAATTACCGCGATTAAAACACTTAGAGCACAGAGCAATTTTAAGGCAATTAAACTATGAATTGCTCCCTGTGCTTAGTGGCTAATTGAATGTTGAGTTGCGATGCTTGCTAATGATTACTCAAAGGTGAACGTCATTGTAGAGCACTCCTTGTGTTCATCTTCCCTGCTATTCTTCATGTTTCTAGGTAGGCTTTCAGTTTGTCATTCTCTAGTTTTCTGTTTTCTGGTTCTTGCTGGTTTCTTTTGCTTTGTTTTCGTTTGGTTTTTTCATTTCCGTCTTTTTGCGTCTTTCTTTTGGGTTGCCTCCCATTGGTGGGTTGGCTCTGCCAGAGGGTTTTCCACCCTCTATGAAGTTGTAATCTAGAGTATTTATTATACATTATGGTAGGCTAGTTTTGGGCGTCTGTAAATTCTTTGTGTAGTGTAAATACTATGTAAATATTATATATATGTCTCAGTCCTCTATATTTTAAGTGTATATGTCTCATGTATATAATTCTGTTTAGTCAAGCTTGTCGTACTCCATCATGTTTTGAACCATTCTATCAAGCTCGTTGAGATAGAGTCGCCATAGTTCAAACTTGGCACCTCGCTGGTTGAGCCATGACAACTTTCTCTCTCCTCTGTTGCATCACCTTAAATGGCGGGATTAATTTTCCATGAGTGGGCATTCAAAACCCCATCCCATATGGCATTCAATTTCCCCCGTGCCAACCAACTTGTCGCCATTAATGCCATTATGTCGCCTATCACATGGCTAGGTGACGTCCCATGTCAGCCAAGTACGGTTTCCTACTGGTCACATCGACAATGGCTAACTCTTCCAGACTCCAGGTGCTGGGAAGCCCCTAGGACTTCATACCATCTTTATCACTTTGCCCAATACCTCAGAGCCCTCAGGTGTTTATCAGAATCCATCTCATGTTTATCTTAAATACTCTGGGATTTTGATATGCTAACACTTTTTGGACAGGTGTGAAATGGTGATGATTTCCCCAGAATCTGCATAATTATTATTATTATATCATGTATTAATGGTTCATCGGTCTTGCAGGTTGCAGATAGTTGGTCAGAATATCTCAAGTGATCACTCCTCCTGATATCCTAGAGCTTCCTACTACCTCCACTCGGGTGGCCACAAAAACCAAGGCCGAAAAAATGCTGGCTAAGTTGCCACTAACCTCCAAATACCCAAAGGAGGGCATCCTTGTGGGGTCCAAAGTGGACTCCAAAGTGTAGGAAATAATAGATACAGAGCCTGGACTCTGGGCAGAAATGCAGGGCTTGATTCAAGCCATATACAAACTAAAGGTTGGTGGAGACAGTATGGCCACTCATTTGGCCGCCTCTGGCATTATAAAGGCT
The DNA here is from genome assembly GCA_018584345.1 of Thuja plicata. Lineage (NCBI taxonomy): Eukaryota > Viridiplantae > Streptophyta > Pinopsida > Cupressales > Cupressaceae > Thuja > Thuja plicata. The sequence goes on along the minus strand of MU228145.1, from coordinate 856,903 downwards.
GCAAACTTTCCTTGTTTGGTGCAATCATCAGAATTGATACTTGAATTGGAAACACTGTACAATGCACCTACTCAGACTTTTATGCTCGCCGATCCCCGGCCGTTATAATATCCAGCAACAATTGTCACCCTGGACGCAGCAACTTTTGCCTCAGGGCTGGGGATTCCACAGTTCAAGGGGTCCATTGTCATCAATCGGGCCAAGTCATTACAGGAGTTCGAGGAAGCTGCTCTCATCTCCCAAAAATATCTTAACACTCAATGCCTGAAGTCCCCAAAGAGGGACCATAAAAAGATGAAGTTGGAAATTCCCCGTGGGGATTTCAAAGAGCCCATTCAGGCATGCATTATATTTCTATGCAGGAGCTTCAGACTGCCCCATGCTTGGGATTTCTCAGCGTGGATGTACTACTTTCTTTACTGTATCACCACCCGCAACTAGACTTTCAATTGGGCAGCTATCATAGCCAATCATGTGGACATGCAGATGAAGGGCGTCATCTAGAGTTCCAAGTTCTATATGATATCTTACGTGTTGTGGGCACTGGCCCAACAGAGACCGGTTTTCCCAGGTTTAGGAATAGTGGGTGAACTTGGGAATAGGTCGGGCTAGTTAACACCATGGGATCATTACCCCCATGTCCAATGGGAACTAAGTTTCCTTAATTTTTGCAGGGTAAATGATACTTTAAATTATCAAAATGTTCTAACACTTACTCGGGACTCCGGGTACCGATTATCACAGGAGGCGATGAACCTGGTCAGCATTTACGACCATTTTTTTATTCAGTTCTAGCAACACACATACATTCGGGTGACCGACTTCTCTGGGAAACCCTATCTTCTTCCTCGGTATTGCGGGGATAGAATCATTCTTTTGGATTTTTGCCGGTAGATCCTAGAACTACATGCCTTCTTCACATTAAAGAAGGTCACTAACGTTCCATTCCCAGTTTCTTGTGGGAATTATGTGTGTAGCCTCACCTCAGCAAAGGAGGCAGATGGTGAGTTGAAGAGCCTGGGACTAGTGGAATTCCACCACACCAGGAAAAATTATGATCCTCTAGGAAAGATTGCCTTGGCACTTCCCCGGGCATCCCCGCCACATAAGGAAGACATTGAAGATTTTTTGGTGGACTGTCAGGACAGTTTCGATCTCTGGGCCTGCCAGTATTCACGGATGTCTAAGGTACTTATGAAGGTGCTTGACCTTCAGGGTTTCCCGAAGGGTTTTTCAGATGACGGCCCGCTGGAGGACCTGGTATAAAAAGGGAAAGGATTGGACAAGTTGGACCTCCATCCGATGGATTGGGCCACCTAAGAGGATTTGACAATAGAGGGAGTATGCCACCCTATTTTGGAGGCCCGTCACAGTTATTTTGCTCGGGTGTGTCCCAGGAGCACCCGAAAAGGGCCAATTGTTCGAAGGTCTGCTTCAACCCCCGCTGCCGCCACCGAACCCAGCACAAACAAGGGGAAGGAAAAAGAAGACACCCTAGCTAAGGCTCCTTTCCAGGGCCCAAACCCCATAATGGCATAGATACAAAAATAGATGGAGTCAGCGAGGCTAGCAAGCCAGCAAATAAGCGCACGGATGTCCTCCAGCCTCCTCGTAACTCCAGTAGCATCTGCTCACTCGGCGGGATCCCCGTCCTTGGCCACAATGATGAGCAGGCAGACTTTTGTTGAGGTGGGGTCTACAAGTATTTTAGATATTGGGGTACCATTACTCAGGAAGAAGAAGCAGAAGGTGACTCCTACTCCTAGCGTAGTCGCTAGCCCTGGTATGCCAGACATGCCTCTGGTTGATGTCAGTTTGGACTCTCCCAAACTTGAAAATATTTTTGATTCCTCTCCCCCACACAAGGAGTTTGATGACATCTTCGAGGAAGATGAGATCATGAACCTTCAAGAGGATGTAGATCACGCGGCGGAGGAGATCGCTGCCCAAGAGAAAGATGATATCCCCACGAAAGAAGAGGTCTCGGAATAGGAAGCTACTGTAGAGAAAGAAGTCTGGGAAGAGACACAAAGTGAGCCTAAGCAGGAGAAAACACCAGTCCAAGAGACTGAGGATACACAAAGGCAAAGCATAGATGAGAAACTGATGGTTGGGGAAACCAGACCCACGAGAACAACCGTTCCCCCAATTATTATGCTCCAAACACCTTTAGTTACTCCAAGTGACCAGTTTCCCTGGAGTACGTTTGGTGAGGTGGTAAAGGAAGCAACATTGTTAAATTTTGGCCAGAGACCTCACCTTCCACAAGATGTTCCAGTGGAAGAGGATGTTTCGGCAGATGAAACTGATGAAGCTGAAGAACAACAGCAGCAAAATGACAGGGAAGTCCCCGAAGATACGAACGTTGAATCAACTAATGCTGAGAACAACGGGGAAATCCCCAAGGATATAGGAGATGTCAATGTCAGTAGAGAAGGAACTCAGGATATCACAAAGGAAAATTCCAACACGACGGTGAATACTGAGGCCTCCGGAGAACAGGAAAAAGAACAAGAACAAGACAAAGGACAAGAGCCTGATGACACTGTACATTCTGGGAATGCACCACCAGATTTAGAAGAGAATCCAGATACTTAGGTCTTAATAGTAAAGCCACCCCAGCTGCCCCAATGGCTGGTAGAATCAAGAAAGAGAAAGGCCCCAGTGGTAGTGACAGGTGTTCCGCTCTCCTTGGCTGAGATGATGGCCTGAAGTGCAGAGGCCCAAAAGCCCAAGAAGGCACAAATAGTCCATACCCTTCGGACTGGTCCAACAGGAAGCACAGTTGCAACAATTGCAACACCTCCTCCAGATGCATATGTAATGGTCGTAAGGCCCGAAGATTACACTATTACAGAAGTGGCACTGGGGAGAAGAGATAAGCAGGGGAATTAGACCTGTTGAGAGAAGCCACAAAAGCAATAGAGGCCTGATACATCAAACAGGGTCAGAAGTTGAAGGAGGAAAGATAAACTAATGCAAATATCCTCACACTTCTGGAAGAAATTACACAGCCTCTGGCCAAGATCCACCTGGAATCTTCTACCTCTGGATTTCTGCTTGCACAAGGCGACATGGATTCTCTCCGGGCCATGAATAAGAAGGCGCAGGCTGTGGCCGGGTGGGTCACTGAGAAGATAGCCGCCATAAGATAATTTATAGTGGTGTCCCTCTTAGATCTTTACCACATCAACATTCTCCTCAGTCAGACGAATGGCTCCGCTATTGTATGGGAGCAGGATTTGGAGAAGCATGAAAAATGGAAGGCCGGGTTGGAGGAAGTTTTCAACGCAGGAGAAGAAGTCGTCACAGAGGCGGGAATTTTGGGAGATGAATCGTATGGTTCTCTCCAGGCCCAGTACTCTAGAATTCATCTCAAAATTGAGGTGTGAAAGGAACTGGTTAAGGCCTTAAAAGAGAAGGTGACCATGGCCCGATATCCTATTGGCCTATTTTAGGCATTTTTGGTCAGGGTATCGCAAGTCGATCCCTTCACCACCGGGATATGCACCCCGGAAGACTACTTCCTTAGAAAATTTGAAGAACGAGTGGAATCCCTGTATCCAGTTGCCAAAGATTTTGACCAGGGCAGGTTATCAAGATTATACAGGATGATGATCTGGGCACATGATGTCGTGAAGATGGTAGATGAATTCTGGAACGGGGCCGGAGAAATTGAAGAAAGATTAGAGGTTGTTCGTGGCTGGTGGGACAGCAGCAGGGGCATAGATGAAGGAGGCATAATCCAAGTATTAGAAGCATTCAAAAATAGTAAGGGGCCATAAGGTTCTCCGGAGTCCAGAGATTTTTATCGGCCAAGCAGATTTTTTATTCATTTTTTTTAGCGTAAGCTCCTGGATCCTAGAGTTCCAGACCTACAGTTTTGTATTCTTTTGGTGACCCACATCTAGGTTCTCTGGAGCTGACCGGTCACCATAAATCAGTTAATAAGGATGCCAGGAAGTGGGTGACTCCAGCAAGGCATATCAGCTCAACAAGATGGTTCTGACAGGTGGTCTTCCCAAGGTGCCGCTCCAACGTAATACCTGGCATATTGGAGACAATGAGCCACTTTTCCATTGATGAGGCATGTAGCCTCGACCCCCAGGGGATCAAATTTCTTCTATTCTCCTTCTGGCTCTCTTCTCAAGGCTGATTCTTCCATACCTCCTTTCTTGTCTTATTCTTCTGACATGTTAGACCTCTGTGCTTCTCGAGGTTGTTGTAGCGTGGTGCAGGTAGTACCAGCCACCAGAAATTGTATTTTATTGGTTGAGTGTAAAGGTAAGTTAGGTTAATTTTAGGGCAAATCTATGTATAAATAACAAGTCTGACCTCATTCCAAGGGTCAACAAAATTGATGATTTTGCAGTCCATAGCTATAGCATTTCAGTATTTTCAGTTCTCGTAATTGTAGAGCTCAGTGCTCCTTAGTCTTTAGAAGCTTTTAGTAGATAGATTCTCCCTTGGAGCTTGTTGATGTACTCACCAGTGATGCTGGAACACCATTAATGAAGAAAGAAGGATTCTGGCAATGTTGTTGGTCTCTCGATCTCTGATTTAATACTTTTCGTGTTGTATGTTTCTTATGTCCCTTGCTCTAATATATTAAGTAGATTAACAACCTTCTTTTCCCTCACTATTGAATACATATGAACTGATGGTTGTGTGCGCATTCAATATTTTAGTGTATCATGTTAGAGCTTGGTTGATGTTTTGAATGTATTTGCATGACTATATATAGATGAAATACTTCTAACTCTGTCCTATCTTTTGAATTTTATTTGGTAACTAACGGATACTTGCAAGAAACCCCACTTACCTAAATCCCTGGAGAAGATGAGCTGAGATAACCAGCTATCCCCCGAAACAAAACAATCACAATGCCCAACTTAGCTCCTAAACCGTTGAGACCTGACTCTCATGTTCTTGAAGGCCCGGAGAATCTCATTTCTTCAGACAACCTTTATAGGCGAAGTTGGCCGGTACCCCGGTACCCGGTGACAACTTACGTCTGTTGGAAGACCCGGTCACAAACCCCCATCAACACGTCGCCTTTTAGTATTTGGGGTTTTGATCTTATTGGGAAAATCTCACCATCTTCTTCTCAAGGACATACATACATCCTGATGGCTACAGATTACTTTACAAAGTGGGTAGAGACTATTCCTCTCTGTTCTACTATTGCGGATGTTATTTGTGATTTTATTCTTAATCATATTATAGCACACTTTGGTATTCCTTCAATGATAGTTTTGGATAATGGTACTTCTTTCAAGAATAAAGAAGTCACAAAATTCTTGGAGAAATATCGTATTCAACATAGATTTTCTACTCCCTACTACCCTCAATCTAATGGTCAAGCCGAATCATCAAACAAAGTTATAGAGAAAATCTTAAGGAAAATAGTTAATAAGCATGTGAGAGACTGGCATACCCAACTTATGCTTTATGGGCTTATAGGACTAGTGTTCGTACTTCCACGGGTACTTCTATAATCTTGTTTATGGTATTGATGTTATTATGCCATTAGAATTAGAAATACCTTCTTTATGTGTTTAATTTCATGGGATAATTGACAAGGATACTTTCCGAGAACAACGATTACAGGAATTAGAAATGTTGAATGAACAACAAATAAATGCTTTGGAGCATATTAAGGCTTATCATAAATCACTTCAAAAATAGTATAATCATAAGGTGATTGAACAGTCATTTTTGGTAGGTGATTTAGTCTTATATGAAAATCAAAGGAATGTGAATACTTTACCTGGTGAAAAAGGGAAATTTAGCCCTAATTGGCTTGGACCTTTTGTGGTAATTGAGGATTTTACTTCAGGCGCTTATAAGATTGCTGATATGAATGGTGTTCCTCTTAAAGAACCTATTAATATTATGCATCTCAAACGCTATTATCCCTAACACATCGATCTTTCTTTGTGTATTTATGTATTCCCTATGGAATAGTTATGTTTGTTTTGTAGGTTATGTGATTTGAATACATTCATACATAATCTCATTCTTTCTTTATGTTAAGTTTTCGGTTATTGATGAAAAGTACAAGTAATCAATCATAGAACTAACTGGGCAAGCAAAAATTTTCATATATATATATATATATATAAACTTTCATGAGTTTGGTACATATATGGCACACGTGTCATGTCTATCAATCTCTATCTCTATGCTCTGAGGGTCGGTGGATCCCATCTCTCTCTTCTCTGTGGTGTGAAGCTGAGGATCTCGATACAGTAGTCTGTGTATGACTCCTCGATATTCTCATCTCATAGTTATGCTCCTGAGCTCTCTGTAGGTCAGCCATCAATTTATCTTCTCTTTCTTTGCATAACCTCAGCTCTTGCTGGACGCATGCAAAAATATCTGCATATCTGCTAGGATCCCTCTGTCCAATAAGGGACTCTCGCTAGCTGGTAGTCGGTAGGATATACATGTATCCTTCAGGACCTCAGACACAAAGCTCCTCCACTCTGTTACGCTAGCTGCAGAATTTAAACATACTTATATTTTTATTACTTCTTCTAGAAAAACATTTACTTGAAATATTCTAACCAATTACATATATCATACCTGGATCTCCCTCCTGGGTGTCACCAAAGGATCTAGATGGTGGGGGCATAGAGTGACTACCCTCTCCTCGCTCTCTATGTCTAGGTCTAGGTGGTGGTGTCTCTATATGTGCACGGGGAGTTTGTCATGATCTCAATGGTACAACATAGATTGCCTGATCATCTACACCTGTACTACCACCTGGGGGCATATCCCCTACTCTCTCATATGCTCCCTCATTTTATCTTTCTTCTCTCTCCTCTGCACTCTCCTCCTCCATGGGATCTCCCTTGGGGATGGGCTCCTCCTCATCTCTATGATCCTCCTCCTCCTCCTCTGGTATGTCACCACCTCGATGTGTCCTCTCTAAAAGACCTAGATCACCTATAGGATAGTCATCAAGGAAGATGGGATGGGTCCCCTGTAGACTCCAATATCTGATATAGTCTCTACTAACACTTGAAGAGGATACATTGGGATCTACCTATGTATTCTCGGTCTCATCTGTCTCACTATCTACAATCTCTGCTACTGTAGGTCGGTGTAGGGCACCAAGTCTCTGATAGTATCTCATCGAAATTGCATACTGAGGTACTTTCTGAGGGACCCCTTGTGTCAGACCAAACTATCTCATCACTCTATCATAGTAATATGGCATCACTGCATGACTTGTAGGACCATCTAGCAACTTGCACTACTGGAAGTGTCTCAACTGGTGTCAAGTATCCGACCATTCTGTCATATGATAGTATGGTCTCCATATCACATCAATACCTAGTATACAGTCAAAGCGTACCCTCCAAAAAAGGATATCCCCATACTGCCAGATATATCATGTGGTTGTGTACATGTGTAATGCTCAAACATCCAAAACTATAGCAAGGTGCATACCGGAAGACTCTCCCACTGAAATCTCACTAACTGACTCAACTCATGGTAAAGATGGGCTAACATGTTGCGGCCCCATGAGAAAACAATCCTGTCACTCTCCATCTTGCATACAAGATGGGTGAATGGTGCTAAGAAGACTATACCCTTTGTGTTGGGTATTACAACCAAAGAGAGTATACATAGAATCACTCTTCGTACCAAGGGTGTCGAACCTGCTAGTATGGCTGATAGGGTGATCTTATCAGATCGGGTCCTCCTTTGTGGTACTTGTCCCAAACAATACTCCCCATCTGAGAAAACCTCGGGAGGACCCTGCTGCACTCTTGGTCTAACAGGATCGCCTCAGACTGGAAGTCATAGGATCCTATATACATCCTCCAGTGTGATTTTGATCTCTCCTGATGGAAGATGGAAGGAACAAGTGTCCTCATCCCACCTCTCTATCATGGCTGATATCATGGATCAATGGAACCTCATCTGTGGTAGGAATGCTACCCAATACAATCCCACTTCTCTCAATAGTTGTATCTCATCCTGTTGTAACTCAGAAAAGTTCTCTTTGACATTCAGTAAAATCCCTCCAAAGGGGTGCTCTTGGAGACAGACAAGATCCTGTCAGCACAAATAGTATCATATCAATACTCTATAATACCCACTTGACCTAGTCAAGGTCGACCTTTTTGGGTCAGGGTCGACATTTTTGGGTCAAGTTCGATCTTTCTGGGTCAGGGTCAACCTTTTTAGGTCAAGTTCAACCTTATCCCCAGAAAGGAGTGGACCTTCCCTGTTATGGTCGACCTTAAAGGGTCAAGGTCGACATAACTAGGTCAGGGTCGACCTTTCTGGGTCAAGGTCGACCTCCCCTATAAAATGAATTTCTTAATCACAAATATCAAAACAAGGAACCTACCTCAGGAAATGGTTGTCCATTGGCCAGGCGCTCTCTTAGGACCTCCATGCGACTCACTTTAAGTTCTTCTCTCTTCGGCATTCTTCTTCTTGTTTCCAAGCTCTACAAATGGTAAGAATGAGAAGGTAAGTGTTTCCTTGTCTTATTTATAACTACAAATTAGGGTTTTATTAGGGTTTTGTTTGAATTTACCTAGGTCAAATTTGAATTTCCCTTTACATGCATTTAGATAGACATTCATTCTTTTCATCATAACTTGAGTTCGGTAGCTCCATTTTCAGTGTCGTCCATGGCGTTGGAATCGTGAATCAGATACCTAGCCTCTTAAATCAGTTTAGGAAGATTTTGAATCCTCCTAACTAGTTTAGGAAAGGACTTTTCAATAAACTGCATATCTAGTGTCTAGATCTAACCTTATCACCATGTTTCACCTTTCAGAATTAATAATCTGAAAAAGGGCCATAAGGGGCTCTATGCACTTCTAAAAATAATATTAGTAAGGCTTAGGTTCTTTATGGATTTTCATTAACCTTGTGTGATGTAGGTTGCGGATACTAAGTGTTTCTTGCAGGATCTTCACATTGAGGACTTGGTTATATCCTTTTTACTTTACAATGTTTTCTTACTTTAGCTTGCATATTAACGTAGTTTCATATCTAAGCTAAAGTGGGGGCTAAATGTATCATATTAAAATGGAAGCACTTCCATTTTGGTAGGTTTAGCACCCTTGTTTAGTACACTTGCATATTAGATTTGCATTTAGGATGCATATGCACTTGATTCTGCATTTCTAGGTGAAATTAGGGTTAGGATCCTTTGGGTCATCCTTAATCTCCCTTTTTGTGGCTCCATTTTTAGGTAGAACCTATGTATTTCTTCTCCTAATCTTCATCATACCCACTCTTTGGCCTTTGTGCCTCTATCCAACATTCTGGTGTGTTTTCTCACCTTCCTAGGTCCCTGGTTGACTGGGAATCCTGCAGATTTCCCAAGGAGACCAGCCTGAAACCTCAGGTCTGGGTTGAGGTCAATTCTGACCTAGGTCAGAATCAAGGTTTTCCTTGACCTAGGTCAAGGTCAAGTTTTACCTTGACCTCTGTCTGGAGTTGGCCCCCGCTTTCAAATCTGGAGCTTATCGGGGTTGTAAACTTAAAAATAGGTCCCTGAGTCCGGATGTGGAAGTTTTTTCCCTGAAATTTGATTTAATACATCCCCTCCTTGGTTGGTGATTGTAATTGGACCATAATTCAAGGCAAAATTTGAATTTGGGTAGCTTGCATTTCCCTAGGAGGTCTATATTGAGATCTCTATATAAACACTTTCTTTTGGTCTTCATTTCTTCATGAGAGAAAATCATAAGATAATATGATGCAATTACGATTATGACATGACGATGATGCAAGAAAGAAAGAGGATGATATAGAAGGACAAAATATGATGATGCATTGATACATACAAGAATTTTTGTGGACAAGCTATTGTGGATCTTCTTTGGAGCAAGAGAGAGTTCTTCCTTCCTTTCTTCTTCTTGGATCCACCATTTTCAACATTCAAGCATTCAAAAGATACTATCATGGGGTAGAAAATACGGATTATTAGTTTGGTAGGAATACTTTAGGCTTGGGGACTTGGTATGCTTTCTTTATCATATTCAAATCTATGCATTGCTTTCTCATTTTCAATTCATGTTAGGGTTTTAATCTAGAGGATTAGATCTTGACATTACACATTCCAAGAGCAACACACACATATACATTCTATTATATTTGACTATTCGTGGAGGTGGAAATCACCAAAAAAAGGGTTTGACTAAGGAAAAACCCTATATAGCCACCCCAAAACCCCTCTTTTTAGATATTTTCAAGTGTTATTTTGGGAATTATAGGTTTAGAACAGCGGATCAAAGTGCAGATTTGGATACCCTTTTCGGCAAACTTTCAGGATCTGAAAACAGATTTCATGTCAGAGAATTTTTAGGTCAATTCTACCCTAGGTCAGAATCATAAATTCTAGGTCAATGGTGAAATTGACTTGAGGGTCAAAATCAGAACTATCTCAGATCGGAAAAATATTTCTCAGTTTTGTCCATCTCTACATTTCTGTTCTAGATCCGGTCTCAGATTTTCCATAATCTCAACACAAGCTTCAGAAAAATGGTATTTTCAGATCTCCTATGATTTGAGGTAGGTATTTTACTCCATTATTCTTTGCTTTCATTTCCAGATTTACATCCCTTATCAATTACAATTAAATGTAAATGGTTGAATATGGCATAGGTCTCTTTTATATGCAAATCTCTATTGTGCAAACCCTATTTAGGAGACCATCCGAATTTACACCCTTATAGTATCTCCTATGTTAGATTTTGTGGTCGGCATGTTGGTTTCCTCTTGTATTTAAGTAGTGTTATGTTCTTAGCTTAGGGAATTAGATCATATCGTATGGGGATGAGATCAGATCAGATTTGAGGATCTGAGTATTGGATTAGAGTTGTATGTTTGGACAGAAGGTAAATGACTTGATTCTTGTAGAAGATCTATGATAGATCTTAGATTTATATCTTTTTCATTAGTCGTAACCGGGAAGGCCTTACAGCCCAACATGTTGAATATAATTATTGTTTTATGGAAATAGATCTCATATGTTGATTGTATTTCTGTGTTACTGGTTGTTTCCGTTGTTTTTGTTTTGGGATGAAGTTCGGACAATCCATTCTTGGACCCTCTGACCTGCATCCCGTCAGGTGGTATCAGAGCTTGAATTTCCTATGTGTGTGGACATATCGCCGAAGGTGAGGCAGTTTGCACCAGGACCTTGGTTTGAAAAGTTGGTTATTTTTTGTAGAGGGTTTGCAAAGATCTTGAAGATGCCTCCAAAGAAGAACCGCGAGATTTTAAAAAAAAAACCTAAGGTGGAGTTCAATCTTGAAGATTTCCAAGCTTTGTAGAAGCAGATGCGAGATCTGCAAGAAGATTTGCAAAGAAAGAATGTGTCTAAAGAACACTGAGATAATGGTGAAGAATATGAAGAAGAAGATCATTTCGAAGAAGTTGTAGAAGATGTCAAAGATCCAGTGGAGGCTAGATTTCTAAGAGTTGTATCTAAAATTGGGAAAAGACCTAAGATCAAAGTTTCTACATTTGTTGGAAGCCTTAGGCCAAAAGAGTTGATCAATTGGATTAATGATATGGATGAATAATTTGAGTATGAAGAAGTAGAAGATCCTGATAGAGTTTGGTTTTCAAAGAAAAGGCTAAAAGGTCATGCAAACATATGGTGGAGATAAGTTCAATTGGAAAGAAGTCAAAGAGGTAAAGACAAGATCATGAGACAGAACCAAATGGTTGAGAAGTTGAAGAAACAATTCATACTAGTGGATTATGAATTGGAGATGTTTAAGAATATGCAAATTTTAAGGGAGGCAAGCAAGTCGGTGCAAGAGTATACCAAGGAGTTTTACAGAATCCTAATTGGGACTGGTCATTCAGAAGCTAATAAAGAGAAGGTTGCTAGGTATATCTATGGCTTGAGATCTAGTATACAAGAAGATTTTCTTATTGTTCAGATGACAATAATAGGAGATGCATATCAGATGGCATTGAAGATTGAGGAGAAGCTATAAAAGAAGTTTGAAGGTAGGTAGAGTAACATAAACTGAGGTGGTAAGACTGATGACACAACTGCTGAGAATAAGTTGGTGGTTAGTCCTAAGTAGACCGAGGTAGGATCTAGCAGTAGTCAAACCACTAAGGATTACAATCATGGATCTAGAAGAGGAGGCGGGAGTGATTTCATTGGTACTTGTTTTTAGTGTGGTGAGAACGGGAATAAATAATATTCATGTCCTCAAAAGAGATTCAACCAAGTTACTGAGGAGAGTCAAGTGAATGTTGCAGAAGAAGGTGAAGTTATGATTACCAGGAGATTAGTTGCATGTATTAATGAACCTGTGTAGAGAATAAATTTGTTCAGAACCAGATGTAAGTGCAAAGACAAGGTATGTAATGTCATAGTTGATGGTGGTAGTTATGAGAATTTTGTTTCAGAAGAGATGGTTAGTAAGTTTAATTTGGAAAGGAGAAAACATCCTAATTATTATCAGATTAGTTGGATATAAGATGTGGCTAAGGTTAGGATTGAGGAGAAATGCCTTGTTAATTTTAAGATTGGATCTTATTAAGATGAGATATTGTGTGATGTAATACCTATGGATGCTTGTCTTTTATTTCTCGGTAGACCTTGGCAATATGACTGGCATGTTATGTTTGATGTTCGTGCAAATACCTATGTGGTTAGGAATGGAGGATCTGCATATAAATCAGTGCCTTTTTAGAAATCAACAGCTAAGAGAAGTGGGGTTCTTATATATTGTTTGAGTGACATTGGAAGAGTTGATGAACCTATTCCTATGGATGAAAGGAAGGAGAGTTTGAAAGGAAAAGTGAATGACATCTCAGAGTAACTTGCAGAGATTAAGAGGCAGATGACATTTCTGACTAAGGTAGTGCAGCAGATAATGACACTTGTGACACACAGAGATGTAGATGATATCAAGTTGATTAGTAAGTCTGGTAAGGATGTGGTTCACCAAAATACCGATGGTATCAATAGTGCAGAGGATGGTCAAAGTCAGTTGTTGTCAGTTGCAAATAGGAGAGATGAGAAAATAATAGGGCAGATGAACTTGCCGAATGGGACAATGGAAAAAGTGAAGACAACATGGAATGAAGGACAAGAGGATATCTAGGCTAAGAATAGATATGGCTTACCTGTTCTGATTCTCTTAAGATGTTCATGATTTCCTTTATGGGAACATCTTCTTTACTTGGGGTGTTTGATGTAGGAGCATCCTAGGATTCTTGGCAATCTTGTATCACACAAAAATATATTTTCTTTGGAGAGTACTTGATGTGTTTTGATCTTAGTTGGTGAATTCTTACTCGATCATAGAGTGTTTTTTCTTGATTACAGTGTCGGTTGATGGGCTCAGTCGCTGAAGGAGGGCTCAATCACTGAAGAACTCAGCAAACTCTGGTGCTCGAAAGAACCTGCTCGATGATGCTTGTGGATCTCGGTCATCGTGCTTGCTTGGTGATGTCTGGCTTTCTCAATATGTTTTGGTTGTTGGCACTCTGCAGTGTTGCTGACACTCAGTAGTTTGTCTTGTCGACTGGTGTTCTTGCGGATTTGGGAGGCCGACTTGATACATTTAATATGTGTAGCGTGGCTTTTAATTTGGATCTCTCATTATGGATTGTGGGGACCTAAATCTGGGTCGTTGGTATCTCATATGTTAGATTTTATGGTTGACCTGTTGGTTGCCTCTTATATTTAAGTAGTGTTATGTTCTTAGCTTAGGGCATCAGATCAAGTTGGATGGGGATGAGATCATATCATATCTGAGGATCTAAGTTTTGGATCTGAGTTGTATGTTTGGGCAGAAGGTAAATGTCATGATGCATGCAGAAGCTCTGTGATAGATCTTAGATTTATATATTTGTAATTGGTCGTAACCGGGAAGGCCTTACAGCCCGACATGTTGAATGTAATTGTTGTTTTATGGAAATAGATCTCATATGTTGATTGTATTTCTGTGTTACTAGTTGTTTCCGTTGTTGTTTTGGGCTGAAGTTCAGGCAGTCCATTCTTGGACCCTCCGACTTGCATCCCGTCAAGATTGCAACCATGCTACCACTCTTTAGACTTTCATTGGTTTATGGGTAGAAATACAACTACTTCATATCTTCACTAATTTTTATGCCTCATAATATATTTACAACTTCACAATCACATGTCTTCTATAGACATGTTCATGATAAAGGATTTTACTACATGATATTTATCCCACTTTCTATATCAATACCGCCAAGTATTCATCCAATGTGCTATGGTCACCACTCTACAAGAAAGGGAAAAATTCTCCCACTTTTGTGTTGGCACCTCAAGGTATATTTCTAGTGTAATTAGGATGTCACTCTACAAGAAAGTGAAAATAGATTGTCAAAATCATGAAATGGTTTGACACAATTAATATCATTTTATATCAATATGGGGTAATTAATATACTATGTACCAAATGTACTGAAGATCATTTCTTTACAAGAAAGGACAAATGGTTTATGCATAATTCTACATAACTTGTGCTCTTTCATAGTAGCTTAACATAAGCTCGTCTCATGACTTAATTTTTCCTTGCACAAACAACAAATGCCAAGATTCTTTACACATGGATTTCACTCTATAAAAATGTTAAGGTACACATGTATGCTAGCATCACTTACAACAACTCAACACAACGTAGCGCAAAACAATCAATTGTGCACTCTTCATTCATATTTCATAATTTTAAGAGTCTACACTTTAGGTTCAATGATAGCATTCTTATATCCTATAGCCTGCCAATCAAAAAGCCTTGTCACATCATTCAACCATAATCATTCTATACATCCAATGAAGTCAATAATTTGTCACCCATGAGAAAGAAATAATCCACTCAAAGGGACAATGACTACTATTGACATTCAGTTCTCACCACCTTCCAATATTGCACCTAGAATTGCATCCTAATACCATGTCGACACTCCTCATTACCATGTTGATTCCCCTTTTCATTTACCCCTACTAATTGATAAATTAACTTAGATCACTTAGTTTTTGAAAATTACAACAGCCTAACAAGGGGGTTGACCCTTACACAACCACGACCAAGAGGTGTCAAAGAGGGAAATTTACAAGCCATAAATGATGCATAAACAACACAACAGATGTTGACAAGGATGAAGAAAGATAATACACTTAGCATAAAGGCTAGAAGCCCTCCAGTGGGAAGGCCACTCTCACACCACAATTGAAGAAGAGCGAGAGTTTGCAGAATAATTCTTCATGTGTCATTGGAAACTGTCCAAGCGATGTTATCCTTACGATCCCCAACGAAAGAAACTTTGCTAGGGAAACTCTCAGCACAATTACCAGAGTGCTAATAAAGTGTACAATCGCAATAGAAGCTTGGAGCTAAGCAGGAGTAGAAGCAGAAGGTGATAAATTGTCGACATGGCCAGAGGGGGCTGCACCTATAGAAGTAGGCGCACCACCTTGAGTTGTAGTAGGAGCATGACCGAGATTAACATCAGAAACTTGACCCCGATCTGCAACAAGGGCATCACCCAGATTTTCACCAGGAGTTTCATCTTCGTCATCAACCTACAAGGAGTCCCCAGAGGTAGAATCAGATAGAGAATCAGAAACGTGGATGGTCAGATGATCCCCATTTGCATCCTTCCACCAAGTAGCAGCAACATTTCACTAATTTCAAAATAAATAAATCTGTTTCACTTATTTCTCCACAAATAGTAAAAAAATTCTAATTAATCACTCATATTCCATCGTACCTCCTCAATGAGTACCTCTTATTTTAATTCATACACATCTAGTTAGTGAAAATAAATAAACTAATTACTCTCACCAATTTTAGGAAATGAGTATCCAATCCCTAGAATGTACTAATGCATAAGTTATGATGTATGGGGGAACTTGTGTGTTGATACATCCAAAGATCTAGATATCTATTCCCCATTTTAAAATCCACTAAGGAATCATCGTTATTCAATTGGATTATTTTATCCTATTAAGATTCTCCACACAATCTCAATCAAATCTCCCTCATTAAAAGTTTAATCCTCACCATTCACATCCCTATTCAAACATCTATAATTTCAATCCAATCCTTCATCAAAACATCCATAATCTTCAATGCTTAACAAAGTACATGCTACATTATACTTTTATATGGCTCTCTCTTCACTCTACTCTATCCTGGGCTAGAAAATTTCAAATAAGCATCTCCCTCTCTTTCTCGTCCACAAGCTTTTTGGTTGTGTCTGCATCACTTATCGTGCTCTCACTAGGTGGTGTGGTTTACATTGGTCAGGTTCTCTTTCCCCTTTTAGTGGTTGCATCCCCTATTTTTGGAGTTGGGAGTTTAATTCGATAGATAATTTTGTTTGTCTAGTAGTTTCAGTTTGGGATGGTATTGAGTCTATTGTTGTCTCTTGTCGAGTAGTGTTGTCTCCTACACCTCCTCTGGCTCTGTGGCCATATGTTGGATCTTGTAATTTTGTTGAGGCAACTAGGTTTGATCTTGGATTATCGGCTCTTGGCTACCACTCATGATTGATAAGATCAAAATATTCCCCTATAGTAAAGTAATTTTCATAACTTCTTTTCCCTCATATGAGGATAGAGATTTGGTGACGGGTAGTGTTTGGTCATGGGGAGAGCACTCCCTCTAGATCAAACCTTGGTCTACCTTCTTCAATCCAATTATAAAACCACTTAGTATGTGTCCTACATGGGTTAGAGTATGAATCTTCTCCTCCAATTGGGGGAGAATGCCTATTATGAGGTCATTGGAAACTTTGTTGGTCATTTTCTAAAGTTTGATGGTTCTACTACATACATGGGGTGTTCAACTTATGCTCACATTTTGGTGGATATTTGCATCTCCTTGCCTCTTCATAAGGATGTGGTCTTGATGGTTGGTGACAAACCTAAGTCTCAACCACTTGACTATGAGGGCCTCCCTTTTTAATATTGTCATTGCTTTGCTACTATTCACTTATCTTCTTATTTTCTATTTTGAATTGGAAGGGAGCTACTACTTGGTGGAGGAACACTAATGGTGATTATTTTATTGTGACTCTTTGGTGGATGACTCTTCTTTGGATGATGGTGAGTGTATTTATTTGATGTAGATTTTTCATGTCAGAAGGACCCTTATGGGATTCCCTCTTTGTCCCTTAGTTCATATTTGCTTGCTACCTCTATTTAGGATTAGAATCCCCTCATGGGTATCGATTGCCTTCTACCTTGTCAATTTTGCAACTACCTCTTTGTTGGTTGTTGGACTTCTCATGGGGGGTCTCCTTTTCTCCCACCTTGTAGTGTGAGCTTAGATGATTGTACATTGTTGTTAATAGGAGGAAAAGTCCTTACATCTCTTCCCACACTCTCCCTCTGGATGGGTGTGAATAGTCCTTGCAGTTGGGATCCTTGTTTCTTGTCAGTTATTGCTCTAGTTAAAAGCATATGTAGTCTTTGTTTGGTTTCCTAATCATACTACTCATGAGACTCACCCTTCTTGCATCTTTGGTTGTTTACTTTCTTGCCTCTATGGTTGTTATTGTAACAGAATGTGGCCATTCCCAAATTTATCTAATCAAAACAAGTACATGCTACATAAATTTCACACAATTAAATAGCCACAAGGAATCATACCTTAAATGATCTACCTTGGAAAACAGGGTTTATAGTGGTAAGAGTGTCAATTATGGTTTTTTTTAAACTCTTTTTAACTCAATTGGAAGTATTGTCTAATTTAGAACAAAGCATTTAATATTATTTTTATCTTTTTGCATTAATTGCAAATTAGGCTTATACAACTACCATTAGTAAATCCAATGACAAAATATAACATCAAAGGAAGAGATTAATGTAAAATTGCAAGTCTCAATTGAATCTATCTAAACTAGACTGCTATTAATGCAAACCAAGAGCTTGACCAAGGTGCTCAACCAAGGTGAATGAACATGAAGCTAAGAGAATGCAATGTATGGAGAAAGTTAACAAGTCATGATATGAAGGTTGACGCATGAATTGACTTTCAACACCTTTGACCCTCTTTTTACCTATAGATTACATGTCCTCAACTTCATCATCAAGTAACAAAAAAGAGGAAAGTAATGAAATTAAGCATGTCACTCTCATCCTCTACATTGTTCTTTCCTTTTGCATCAGGCAATTTAAATCACCAACTCCCACCTAATAACCTGACTACCTATGGCACATTTCTAGCTTCTTTGGGTGATTCTCATCATTTTGGATGTTGTTGTGGCCAATTTTCTCATGTCCCCATTTAATGCTTCAACACTTCTTGGGAGGGTTGATAGTGCTTGTGTCAAGTGGGTTGTGGGTGTGGGTGTGGGTGTGGGTGTGGGTCTAGGGCTTTCATTTTTTACCAATGGTCAGAGTTGTTCACATGTGGTTGGTACTCGTGTTTTTTTCCCATTGAGGGCAAAAAATCATCCCCTTCCTTGTGCCAAAACATCCACAATGATGGTTTGTAGCCAAGATGGTGTGCAAATTCTTCATTGTTTGGCCTTCTCTTCTTAATCTTCACAAATGGGTGTTAGACTCTTGGAGGTCTCTTGTGGTGGGTAAGATTGAGCTCTTTCCCTATGCCAAGGTTTTTTTCATTGCCTCTTTTAGAGATTAAAAATTGATGTTGGAAAATTTGTGGATTTGGAGGGAGCACTCAATCTATGTCAAGCCTTGGTCAACCTCTTTGAACCCTCTTATGAGCCACTAAATGTGTATCTTGTGTGGGTTAGACTTTCGAGCCTCCCTCTACACTCTAATGGGAATTGACATCTCCAAGCCTCTTCGCGAGGATGTGGTTTAGTTGGTCGGGAAAGGCCTTTGAGTCAATCTCTTCATTATGTTTTTCCCCTTCAAATATTTTGATGTTTATCCATCGATCATCTGGTTACAAATTGTTTTCTCTCATACCATAAGGTAACTACGATGTGGTGGAAGGACGCTAACAAAGGTCACCTAAATATTCATGCTTTTGATTTTCTATAGGATGACTCATCTCAGGACGATGACAATTTTTTAGCTTTCAGCGCAATCCTAACATGTCCTTTGGACCCTATTGGGGAACTTCCCGTCACAACCTCAAAGACTGATCTATCTGACGTAGAGGCATACGGAAACAAAGTCTTTCTCGAACTCAACCCATAACTAACCCTAACTCCTTATGAACAACCACCACTAATCCCCATCAATTCAACAAACCTTCATGTAGGCTCTTGGAAAATTCCAATACTTCTTCAAACTATTCCACTGGTAATTTGTGTGACAAGATCCTAAGATCACTCCTAGACACAAACCACATATACTAGGAATTCCCTTTGTGCATGATATGAACTTACAATAGGGAGAGTAGAATGGACATCATTTCCACGTCTAGTTGATCCCAAACAACCCATTCCTAATAGAATTTTATGGGTTTTGACTCAACAAGGGTTACTTGCCTATGAGAGGCCTAATTCTCTTGTAGCCCTATCAACCTAGGTTTTCCCAGTTAACTCTTCAACTTCCCAAAGGACTAGAGAAACAAACTAGGGTTTCAGATACCCTTTTGGATGTACACAAAATACTACAAGTGCGGGTTTTGACTCACACCTATGATGTTTTAAGTATCTCAAGGTTACACAGACCTAATAGGCCTAATTAGGCTGCTCTCCCAAAGCAAGTACTCAAATTTAGACATATACAACTAGACCAACACTTGTAGAAGATTTAACATGCCTCTAAAACATCAGTTCCACCATTCTACTCTCTGTGTTCATCTGATCAAGTATTCTTCACCTTTCACTGGTCGGTCACATAGAGATGCACGACTAACACTGGCTTGTTCTCACTCCAAACTTGATCTTCCTGTCTCCAACCTTTTTTAACACATTATACAATCCTTGCATTCCACAAAGGGCTATGAAATTTCCACCGGTGAAATCTCAAGAAGGCATTTTCTAGATCAAACCCTAAGAATGTGAAGGTTTTAGACCCAGTCAACACAAATTGATGATTTCTCCCTCCAAACTCACCCGATCTTCTTCAAACTAGGTTCAGAAGGAGCCCGGTTCATCCCTCTACAATTCCCAATAGGTTTCAAGTACAATTCAATCTGTACAAGGCAGTGATGATTGATTCTACAATGAAATTTCAGGAAAATCAGAGTTTATTGCATTACTTCAAAACCACAAAAGCACATCAAATCCCCTTAATATTGATTCCAGAGTCCCTAAATAGACATATTTTAACTTTCCCAACCGGTTTTTTAACTCCTATGACCATTGGGAGAAGTTGGTGGTTCAACCATAAAAGTTGCAAATGTTGTCATGCAACATTTTGACAACTTTTACACAAATTGTCTAACTTTTGTAATTTGTCATCCTAACACTTATGCCTCATCTAAAATTGGTCCAACATGACCAAAAAAAATCCTAAACACCAAATTTAAGTTTCCTACCATCCTATTGACCTGTTGACCAAGTTTGACCATGTTGGCTTATCAATGCCAAACATGCCAATGGTCTTACAATTGGGTCTTATTACATTGCACTTTGTGTCCAAAGGACCTTGTGACCAAACTAAACCTATTTACATCTTTCCCTTCGTGACATACCATGATTCTTCATGTTTCTCCAGGATCTTGGGGTGGTCCTGCATCACTATCCTTGGCTTCAAATCAGCTCCAAATTACTCATGTGGTGGTTGGTCACCTTTCACCTCACCATTTTATGGCTCTCTCCTCGTGTGTTGACTGTCTCTTCATGGGAGAATCCTCCCTAATTCCCCCTATTCTAAGAATTTGGATGCTAATGTCTCCTGGATTATTGTGAGGAAGAAAGGTTTTCCTATATCCCTTCCCCAAACTCATATTTGAGTATTGGTCGAGATGCCAATTCATTCAAGGCAACTGTCTAACTCTTTCATTTGTATAGTGTTGTTTATGGCCTACAATTATTCCTCTCTTTTGATTGGGCTCTCTC
>MU228145.1:814712-835874 GCA_018584345.1 Thuja plicata | reverse complement strand
TCTCTCTCTCTCTCTCTCTCTCTCTCTCTCTCTCTCTCTCTCTCTCTCTCTCTCTCTCTCTCTCTCTCTCTCTCTCTCTCTCTCTCGGGCCTCTCTCTCTCTCTCTCTCTCTCTCTGGCCTATTGGGACATACTTGTCTAGCCCTATAGTAGCTTTGTAGAAGATCAAGACCCTAGTTTCCTACTGAATTTAATAAAAAAACATCCACATTTATATCTTCTTCCTTTGCTATTTCTCAACAAGAGAATACAAATCCTTTATTTTGCTTGAAAAGTTACACCTACCTTAAGGAGAAGAAGAGGATTTAAGGTTAGAGAAGCTTACAACAAGTAAAATGATAAAAAAAATTAAAAAATTTACCAAGTCTTTGAAGTCAACATCTTTCGTCTACTTGAGACTTCGTCTCTCCATGTTGGCTTCACATATAACCATACAAGCTATGAGCCAAAGGGGATTAATGCATCAACAAGTCAATCAAAGGGAAGTATCCTTGCTCTAATTTATTTATTTTGGTAATATATTTATATTGTATTGATATCACTCATTCCTTTGCTTCTATTTTCTAATTATAATGTACTCCTAGACACAAACCACATAGACTAGGATTCCCCTTTGTGCATGATATGAACTTACAATAGGGAGAGTAGACTGGACATCACTTCCATGTCTAGTTGATCCCAAACAACCCATTCCTAATAGAATTTTTATGGGTTTTGACTCAACAAGGGTTACTTGCCTATGAGAGGCCTAATTCTCTTGCAGCCCTATCAACCTAGTTTTTCCCAGTTAACTCTTCAACTTCCCAAAGGACTAGAGAAACAAACTACGGTTTCAGATACCCTTTTGGATGTACACAAAATACTACAAGTGCGGGTTTTGACTCACACCTATGATGTTTTAAGTATCTCAAGGTTACACAGACCTAATAGGCCTAATTAGGTTGCTCTACCAAAGCAAGTACTCAAATTTAGACATATACAACTAGATCAACACTTGTAGAAGATTTAACATGCCTCTAAAACATTAGTTCCACCATTCTACTCTCCTTGTTCATCTGATCAAGTATTCTTCACCTTTCACTGGTCGGTCACATAGAGAAGCACGACTAACATTGGCTTGTTCTCACTCCAAACTTGATCTTCCTGTCTCCAACCTTTTGGAACACATTATACACTCCTTGCATTCCACAAAGGGCTGTGAAGTTTCCGCCGGTGAAATCTCAAGAAGGCATTTTTCATATCAAACCCTAAGAATGTGAAGGTTTCAGACACAGTCAACACAAATTGATGATTTCTCCCTCCAAACTCACCCAGTCTTCTTCAAACTAGGTTCAGAAGGAGCCCGGTTCATCCCTCTACAGTTCCCAATAGGTTTCAAGTACAATTCAATTTGTACAAGGCAGTGACGATTGATTCTACAATGAAAATTCAGGAAAATCAGAGTTTATTGCATTACTTCAAAACCACAAAAGTACATCAAATCCCCTCAATATTGATTCCAAAGTCCCTAAATAGACTCATTTTAACTTCCCCAACCGGTTTTTTAACTCCTATGACCATTGGGAGAAGTTGGTCGTTCAACCATAAAAGTTGTAAATGTTGTCACAATGTTGTCATGCAACATTTTGACAACTTTTACACAAATTGTGCAACTTTTGTAATTTGTCATCCTAACACTTATGACTCATCTAAAATTGGTACAACATGACCAAAAAAAACTCCTAAACACCAAATTTAAGTTTCCTACCATCCTATTGACCCGTTGACCAAGTTTGACCATGTTGGCTTATCAATGCCAAACATGCCAATGGTCTTACAATTGGGTCTTATTACATTGCACTTTGTGTCCAAAGGACCTTGTGAACAAACTAAACCTATTTACATCTTTCCCTTCATGACATACCATGAGTCTTCATGTTTCTCCATGATCTTGGGGTGGTCCTGCATCACTATCCTTGGCTTCAAATCAGCTCCAAATTACTCATGTGGTGGTTGGTCACCTTTCACCTCACGGTTTTATGGTTCTCTCCTCACGTGTTGACTAGTTCTTCATGGGAGAATCCTCCCTACTTCCCCCTATTCTAAGAATTTGGATGCTAATGTCTCCTGGATTATTGTGAGGAAGAAAGGTTTCCCTATATCACTTCCCCAAACTCATATTTGAGTATTGGTCGAGATGCCAATTCATTCAAGGCAACTGTCTAACTCTTTCATTTGTATAGTGTTGTTTATGGCCTACAATTATTCCTCTCTTTTGATTGGGCTCTCTCTCTCTCTCTCTCTTTTTGGCCTATTGGGACATACTTGTCTAGGCCTATCGTAGCTTTGTAGAAGATCAAGACCCTAGTTTCCTACAGAATTTAATAAAAAAAACATCCACATTTATATCTTCTTCCTTTGCTATATCTCAACAAAAGAATACAAATCCTTTATTTTGCTTGAAAAGTTACACATACCTCAAGGAGAAGAAGAGGATTTAAGGTTAGAGAAGCTTACAAGTAAAATGATAAAAAAAAAAATATTTTTACCAAGTCTTTGAAGTCACCATCTTTCATCTACTTGAGACTTCATCTCTCCATGTTGGCTTCACATATAACCATACAAGCTATGAGCCAAAGGGGATTAATGCATCGACAAGTCAATCAAAGGGAAGTATCCTTGCTCTAATTTATTGATTTTGGTAATATATTTATATTGTATTGATATCACTCATTCCTTTGCTTCTATTTTCTAATTATAATGTACTCGTAGATCCTTCAAAAAAAAATCATGTAACCATTTTTTCCAGTTACACATTTTTAGCCTGGGGATAGCAAAGCTAAGTGGACTTAACCTTGGGGAAACCCCATACTTAAACACACTTGAATTGTAGTAGTACCACTACTCATGAAACATGGCACAATGAGTTTGCCTCAAAAACTAGTCATTGAATCTTAATAAGGATATAATAATTTTTAACCTAGTTGGGACATGATTTTTGTATTTAAAAAAAAGATGCTTCTAATAATTTTTAAATAATAAAAAGAATTGTTTAAAATTTAAGAACATTGAAAATAACTAATCATATTTCAACCAATTAAACATATTATCATATTTTAACAGTTTTGAAGGAAAAACCAATATTTATTCAATGCCTTTTGCGATACTTCCACATTTTCGATGAACATTGCCATCATTTCTGCAACAATAACTTTGGCAGAACTTGGATTACATCCAATTGTTTTCTAACAGTGAACGAGTCACTTTGGAAGTGTTCTACAACAACATTCAAGGTTAAAGTTTCTGCAGATTTGAGTGAATATCATAAACAGGCCTATGTAATTTTATTGATCAGTGACCAATGGCCCTAATACTACTATAACCAAGGATAGTTATGCAGGACCACCCCAAGATCATGGAGATCTCAGTGCTTAGTTATCATGATTCAACTGTGAGAATGATTAAGGCCATAATAATTAATAATAAGCATCACTAAGTGCTTAGTGATTACTTAGAATGAAGCATCACTAAGCACTCCTGTAATTTTATTCTCAAAGTTGAGATCACGTAAACCTGACCAAGTAATTTTCACCATTGTAAATTGAAAATCAGCAAATTAAAGCAATGTTCCTCAAGACCAGTTGAATCTAGTACAAGCGTATGTTGACATATCTTGGTTTATTTTATTTTACTACCATAATGTAGTTGTGATATTGCTATCAGGATTCAACTGTGTAGTTTTTTGAGTCAAACTCATTGGCCCATATTTCATGAGTAGTGGTTCACACGAACCCATATCTCATGAGAATGAATAGAACACTTAGCACTCATTGGATCTAGGTCGTGCTCACCACCTAGATCCAATGAGTGCTAAGTGTTCTATTCATTCTCATGAGAGATGGGTTCGTGTGAACCACTACTCATGAAATATGGGTCAATGAGTTTGACTCAAAAGACTACACAGTTGAATCTTGATAGCAATATCACAATTTATCATAATGTAGTCATAAACAAACAATAATTTTTAAAAAAGAGGGATTTCCAGAAGTCAATACCCAAACAAAGCAAAAGATAAGCACTAAAAACTCCACACGAAGTGTTCATCACAAACTGGACAATAAACAGTATTATCTTCTGCTTCAACTGCTAAACAGCAGAAATTGCTGAATGACGTGATAAATTGACAGTTGAATGACCATATATATATAACTTAGTTTTTCCCTCCCATAGGATGGGGATACTGAAGGGCAATACTGAATAGATAACCATCATATAATGTTTTTTGACAGGCAAGATTGACTATCAAATCTAGCCCCTTCCTGGAAACATTTGCTGCCATTTGGGGAATGTGTTGGGAACAGGTACCATGCAGGAGGGACAGAGACATGCAGGAGATATCTCCAGTAAGCGGAACATCCACTGACATCGTCTGGCACCTCAATAGATGTACAGTGAACAACATAAAGTAAAAGAAACCCTGCATGCCCTAAATGGTGAAAATAACTCAATCAACCCATTTCGTAATCATTTAAACAAAGAAATCGGCAGGAATCAATATTGCATATAGAACACATCACCATTTTGTAAAGAAATTTTTTAAAAGGAGAGAGTTTTGAAATGAATTTGCAAGGATGATTGTCCCACAAAAGAGCAAATCTGAGAGGAATGAGTTCATTTTAAAAAATACAACAGTATCCTAATTGTGCAAATGGCATGTGTCTGGGTTGATAACTGTACCCATATCTCTCAATGACTATGCTAAATTCCTTTATAAACTACAGTGGTTCATTGAATGTCAACAGAGCTATGTATTGCCTTGCCATAATGTCTTTCTTGTTGAAGAGTACTTGCTTTCTATGTTTTTTTACTCGTAATAATGAAATGACAAACTCTCAAACACTTCGAGTGAAAGTGTTACATGATATGAAGATAGATGGCTAGAATGGTATAGTTCTTCCAATTCTAGAAACTAACAAGATAGACTGCTATCTGAATTGTTACATTGACAGCAAGATCATACCTACATAGAAATTATACTGGTAACATGTGATCACAATGACTGCAGCATTATACACTGGAATGGGTGATGCTTAGCTTTCGTATACATAATGCATGAATTTAGAAGCAATTATTAGATAGAAAATATTCAAATTGAGAAGTCCCTTGATTTCCACCAGTATTGAAACAGCTGACAAAATGCTGAATGAGGTTTAAGACATGTCAATGTAATACAAGATTCAATAACTTTGAAAGTTAGTAAGTGGGTGAATCTTCATCATTGAATTAGTTACATATATGAACAGAAGTCCCAGAGTATATCTTCAAATCTGGTATAGCTCGAGCACATTCATTGCTATAGATGTGCCTTGGAAACATTGATTGTTTTCACTGTATGTAAAAGTTCCAACACTGCAGGATGTATGCAACTGGTCGTAGAATATTTGGAACTACATGCATTCTGGTTGATTCCAAGCTGTGATAGTATTGCATGCCAATAAAAAATGAATGAAAATAGCATTTATATTAGTTACCAACAACAAATGCTGCAAAAATTTAACATCTTTAGTGCTTCACTGTGAAAAGATTTCTTACCCTTGGTACACAGTACAGAGAACTCATCTGAGCTAATTATGTTCCTTTGAAAAGAAAGCAGAAGCCAAAGAAGAGGAAGATGAAGATGATGTAGGTGACTCTCCCCCAGTTACATTGACAGACTTAGAAAATTCATTTCCTTCTAAGAAAGGACTCCTGTTTCTAAGAGTACCAGACTTCGTGGGAGACCTTGTTGGGGAGTTTTCTTCTGTATCTGATGAACTAAGCATTGTAAATTGACCATCTATATAATCTGCACGAGAGTGTGCATCCAGTGTATTCCCTTTATATAAATCAGGAGCAATTCTGACAGATTCACCAGTCCACTGTTGAGTAACTTCTCTGCCAGTTGATGTGCTCGAAATCTCAACTTCAGATGCCCATGAGGCAATTTGGCTACGATGACTCCAAGGAGAATCCAGTTCAAATGCTTGATCCCTTTCAGCTCTCTGCCAAAGATAATATGTAAGGCAATACTCTACATGTAATAATCTCTAATCTCCTATAATTTTTGAATACAGATTTCAAATTAAAGTGGAAGGTGTGCCCCTGCCTTGTCCATATACCTTTTCTGTGTCATATGAAAATTCCAAAGAGTCCACTGGACAAGCAAGAGCCTTCAATTGCCTGCTCAGAACAAGTATTGTTTTTTGGCATTCTGCAAACTTCCCTGCAGCAGCAGCTTTGTACATTTCCTGGAAAATAAAGTACTACCGTTACTTCAGCAGGTAAGTTCACAAAGATTGTTGCAAGGAAATATTTTGGTAGAATAGGTGATAGGAAAAAGCTATGATTAAAATATGCATCCGAGCATCTTATTTAATCTAACCAAAAGCATTCCTAAGTAGAAAACTAGGATGAAGGATCAGGAACCTCTTCCTGAGCAATTGAAAACTATTGCCAAAAAGGTCCTCAATTCAAATCAGTGCACATTTTCATGCTCAATTCTTCACTAGTCTACAAATGAGTTTTAATTTTTTAATCTCCAAGATAAGCATGAACTAAATTAAATCACCAACATCCAAATCCTTCAGGTTAATTGAAGTGTGTGGAATCCTTCATGCTAAATTGAAGTGTGTGGTCTCCCTTATCGATCTATCTATCTCTCTGTATTAAAAGGAGAGAAACTGTTTGCATTAGATATCCATATCACAAAACTACCTTATTTTTTTTAATGTATATAGTCCCTTTTGGATAGTGCTGCCTCATTTCAAGGCAACTGTATTTAACTATTTAAGTCATGTGGGTTATTCATGCTACATTCTTGGACATTTATTATCGTGGAATCTGCTTTTACTTAAAACAAGACAGGAAAACATCGCTTCATGCCAAGCAAATTTTCATGCTAAATCTTATTGTTTAAATCTCATTGTGATGATAAATCAGAAAACGTCAGTGTACTCCAAGAAAGTAACATAATTTTAAATACTTCAGCATAGATGTGAACTTTACATTGGTTGGCATCGAGAATAAATAGGAAGCAAACAAAAGTAGTAATATGTGCATACTTTTCATTTGTATATTTCATAACAAATAAGAAAATAAAGTAGATCAAATATGAGTGGGGTACCAAGCAGGCTGGGTAATACCTGTCTCTTTCTAATTTCTTCCTCTGATACAGAATTTTGGGAATACTCAGAAAATTGTTCCTTCCTGATATCCAATAAAACATATTCACAGTAGTTTAGAAACCCAAGGTCTGAAACTGCCTACATGCATGCTGAAGAAGTTAAAAAAAAATCAGAAAGAACTCAACATAAAATAGGAAATCAAAATTTACATCTCTGGTATATAGTCATTGAAACAGGATTGAAGCATTTCACAAACCTTTGTAACTGCTCCTCCAAAACCTTGCACTTGGTAATGGCATCTTTGCATTGCATGCGCTCTTCCTGAAGCTCCAGCTCTAAAGCATCCACTTTTTCAGACAACCCTTTCATCTCAGCTTCTGTTGCCTTAAATTGACATTCAATATCTGATTTATGTGAAATCATGGCTGCTAGTTCATTCTCTAATAACTGCTTTGATTCCTTAGCAGATTCGAGCTGCACTTGCAAGTTTGCCAGCATTTGTTCTGATTTAATAATTTGATTTTCTGTGTGTTCAAGTTTCTCTTTGGTTGCAGCTAGGACTGCTTTGAAATTAGCATTGTCACTCTTCAAATGCGTAAGTTCCTCCTCCAACTCTATAAGTTGATTCTGTGTGTGATCAAGCTTCTCTTTTGTTGCAGTGAAGACTCTCTCCAGATTAGCATCCTCACTCTTGACACGTATGAGCTCCTCTTTAAACTCAGTAAGCTGATACTCTGTGTGTCCAAGATTCTCTTTGGTTGTAGCCAAGACTGTTTCTAGATTTGCATTCTCACTCTTGAAGCACATAAGCTCCTCTTCTAAGTCTCCAATTCTGCTTACCTTGGCCTTCAACTCAGATTCCAAAGATGTTTTTTCTACTTGGACACTGTTAAGCTTCCTAATTATGTATAAATTGCCACCAGCCAGTTGAAAGCGTAGGCTATTAGCCTTTTCTTCTCCTGAAAGGTCCTGAGCACTTTTTTGTCTTGAAAAATTATCTGTATCAATTGAATTACGAAGAGAACTAGACTGCATCAGGTTGGGCAATTGATTGCCAAAATCTGTGGCTTCATTTTGGAAGATTTCACTGGAACCGAGAGCAAACATTTTTCTAAATTGAGATAACAAAGATATCAGTTTAACAATTAACTCTGTAATGTTTGCTTTGCACTGCAAAAAGTAATCCACTACCTGAGCAAACTCCTGAATTCTAACAACAAGTTTATCAGTATCTGATTCTTTAAATTTTGGAGTATTTTCAGGGTCGTGGGCTATAGATTGTAAAAAATTAACAACACTAGCAACAGCAGTTGCAAACTCTACATCAATGGCACTAATTCTACTCCCAGTATCAGAAAGAGAAGTGAAGTCAGCTTTCAGAGAAGACCAGACACATGTGTGAGAATCTCTAGCACTTTCAGCATCTATTGCCATGGCATATTTGACCTCATCCAGTATTTTGTGCAAGTCTGCACCCTCAGCATCAGCAGAAAGGATCATATCAAGCTTTTCTTTGAGACTAACTAGGGCAGATTCATTCCAAGTGTTTCTAGCTTGCAAAACAGTCAGATTTTCTTGCAAATGGTTCAGTTTTTTCAACAATTCAGAGCATTCCTGATTGACAGCTTGAAGCTTCGATTCTTTTTGTGCAAGAGCTTCTTCTAAGAAAGCTCTATCTTCTTGAATAGACGAAATATCAAAACTTCCTGAAACATTCTTGTCAGTTATTTCATCTACTTTTCCTATTCCTACGTGATCCAATCCAGTTGAATCCATGGAAGCCAATCTCTCCATCTCAAGGAAATCATCCATCAAATCTACCTTGGGCACATCACTAAGCTTTTCAGCTTTTCCAGTCACCTTTTCTATTTTAATATGATCCAGCTCTGCAATCAGTGCCGAAGCCCATGACTCTGCACAACTTGGGTCACCATCATTCCCCTCTTCAGAAATGGAAGATAAGCTTGGTGGATTGCTTGTGCTTTCATTTCTTGATCCTTCCAAATGCAACTCAAGAGCCGGTTTCCCTTGCCTTCGCCTCAAATATTCCAACTGTTGTTCAACAGTGGAGAGTTTGGCAGCTGTTCTAGCACACGTGACTCTAGAAGCCTTAAGCTCATTGTTTTGCTTTGAGAGTGCATCTTTTAGCATCTTGTTCTCTTCTTCTATTGCCAGCACTTTTCCTGTATGGTAGTCAATTGCTTTCTGAGAATGTTCTTCATGTTTATCATTTAATGTCTCTACTGAAGAACGTGGTGAGCCAGCACCCTTACTAAGTGACTTCCTCAATTTGATATCCCCAGATTCCCTTCCAGCAGTATCTACTTCCAATTTCATTTGAGCCAGTGTAGCGGGCCCTGGTAATCGTTTTTTAAGTAGACCTCTCAGCCTCTGGCACTCAGCCTCCAACTTGGTAACTTTCTTAACTGTTTCTATATGCTGCTTGCTAGCAGCCTGGGCAGATTTCTTACTAATATCCCTTTCATCGCATATCATACCCACTTCTTTGTTAAGTGAATGAAGTTTATATTTGAGGCCATCATTCTCACTTTCTAACATCTCAAGTTTAGTTTGAAGAACTTTAGCCTCAGACTCAACTTGGTTTCTGGCTTCTTGCAAATCAGATAATGCTTTTGAATTTTCCTGAACAGATGTGGATGATGTATTACTTTTTGCTTCTGCCTCATGTAGAAGCCGCTCCAGTTCCACTATTCTAGAATCGAGCTCACATTTTGATTTGTCCCATTCTCTGGTCTTTTTCACCATAGCCTCGTGAAGTTTCTGTTCTTGTTCCTCTCTTGCATTCCTAAGCTCCCTCATGCATTCTTTTAAAGCACCATCCAAATGAGATACTCGATCTTCAAGTGCAAGCTTTTGTTGCATTACAGTGTCAAATTGTTGCTTTAAAGCCATTGTTTCTTTTTCAGCTTTCTCCCAACCTAAAAGAAATGCAATTCAGTTTCCAAAATAAAAGCGATATGAGTAAATACTAAAAAATTTAAAAAAAAGGAATGGACTTGAAAGCTCTTGAATTACTTTGATTCAAAAGAGTACTGAAAAACACATGTTTAACAAGCAATGGGGAATTAAGCTTACCCAGCAAACCAGTGAGCTAAACAACTCAGGGATAAGACAAATAAATTTGGCATATTTCTTGTAACTCGTAAGCAATATTGCATCCTATAATAAAATAATAATGCATTGAAAAACATATTCAACAAGTTCAAAGAAGTTATGGAACAGGCTGCTAACAATATTGAAAGTAAACAAAACCAACCTGAAACAGCTTCTTCTGCAACTTTAGCATGCTGTTTCACTAAATTATCTTTGGCGGTATTCTCTAAAAGGGCCTGTGACAGCTTCTCATTCAAACTCTTTAATCTTTCCTCTGATAGCTGGCATGCCATCATCGTGTCGTCTGATATTTGAAGATGATCTGCACCAGCTTTGGAAGTATCCTTTATGACACAATGCAGCCAGAGAGTCAAATAAACAACATTCAGCTACTATCAAACAATAAATTCATACAAGTAATAAAAATAGAGACAGTTCAGCACATGCAAGGGAAAGGATACGCCTTATGTCAATTTATTAGATTTCAAACAAAATGGACCATATAGTTTAGATTACTAGGGACAATCTACTTCATTTAAAGGGTATCAATAACATATTGGATTCTCTCGCAATTCTCTTCTATTTATTATCTAATGCTTTCAAAAATCTTTTCCTATTTCTATCACAATGTATATTTATTAAGTTAATAGCATTCAGAGATGCAACACCAAAAGATATAACCTAGCTTATTCATTTTGTAAATACTCACTTAATGCATGAATGTCCATTCTTTAATATCAGTAACTCTTGGTTATTATTCAATCTACTCTTGCCCTCAATTAAATCTTTCTAACAAGTAAAAAGAAGAGAAAATTGCTTTCTGTCAATAACTCCTTGGTCTTCAACTCCAAGTAAAGATTTTATGTGGTCCCAATTATCTACTAACTGCCTGCATTCTAAAATTTAAAGCTTTTGGAGAAAAAATGTGCATCAACTTATTTAATTTAACAAACATTTTGGATCACACTCATGATTCATCATCACAATGAACAAGACAACAATAGATTGTGATCTGAAACATTTGTAAAAAATTGATACACAGTTTTTCCCCAAACACTTTATATTTCAAGAATGTGACCTGTGAAAACCTAAAGCTCCTAACCATCTACATCGCATTATAATGTTTATGTTTATACCAAGTAAGGCAAGTTCTATTCTGATTAACAGTCTTCTGGAGAAATCAGAGCTTACCAATTTAACTCAGGTTGACTTCCAAATTTCCAAGGCAATCTGAGTTACATTTATCCAAATTGCGTTGGTGTGCCACACACAACGTTACTTTATATTTCAGTATTATCATCAATCTGCCTCAACACAAACCACACCACCCATGATAATTGTCAACCTAATCGTGTAATGTCAACCTATCTGAATAATTATTAATCTACCCAGAAACCAATCCTTGCTCAGACATGCCATGCATTGATCTATCATTCGTTATGTCATAAACACAGTTGTGAACTGCATTGCTATGGTCTACAAAAAAATCCCACCTCTTATATACAACACAATTTGTACAACCAATTAAGTCTACTGTTTTACCCTAAGGAATGGTCACTTTGTAATTACAAAAGAGTTCAACTTGGTTGCCCCCTACACCCTTCACCATCTGTTTATTTTCTGTTCAGAGGAAAGCTTTTTGGCATCCTGCAGTCTGCAATATTCATATTCCCCATCCATCTTGATATTATTCTTCTTGAAAGTCATTCCCATTTGGATAATCCCATTAAAATATATGATTCTCCAATGTCAGGTCCGTCAAATTCCATCAAACATGCAAGCAACTCTCCAGCACACATGTTATAAATAAATTAGACTTGATTTTTTGACCCACTAGCAGCCATAAGTGCACAAAGATCAATGACCTCACCACAATGGGCATAAATTTATATTTCCGATCAGCTCTCAATCACTGCCTCACAAGCTCTCTGGAAAACGGTTCAGATTTGATAGTTTGTTTTGCTTTCTTGATCAAAATATTCCCCTACCAGATAACATGTTAATGACCTAATCTTCGCTATTACTTTTTTTATTTATATTTTTCAGCATGCTACTGGTACATAGTGTCAATTCAATTAGTAGCTCAAACTGCTCAGCCTATTTAACTAACATGACACATACTCCTCCATGCTAACCTTCTTCAACTTATAATAAGTCTTCTTGGTTGTGTTCTGAAATACAAAGATGGAATTTCTTTCTTCTGGGTGAAATTATCTTTCTTTTAAGACTTGCAATCTCAAGAAACTCAGTTCTTGTCACTGATCCAAGAGGTGTCCATTGGACTAACTACTTTCCCTTTGTCCACCTCCGTAACCTTGTGACTTACTCTTGCACTGTTAACTTTCCCCTCATTATAGGCGGTTAGAGTTTGACTCAAACACAACTTCAAATTAAAAAGAAAGTCCTCAAGCACATAAGCCATCGACCAATTATGAACAGGCACCTATGGTATATGCTAATGATACCGATTCCAGACTGTGTGCACAAAACATAACACACAGATCATTTAAGATCCACATTCTACAATTAATAATTAAAAACAAATAATTCATTGAACTCTCCCTCCTATAAGTAATACGTTTGTATTGAACTTCACTAGATAGCATGCTCACATTGTTTCTTATGTTTATCATGTTAGAACTCCTACTTTGATGATGCAAAGTTTCCCTCAGCAGTTGTTCGGTTTCATTTCTCTTACTTCTTGTTCTACATTTGCAGATGAATGTTGTAATAAATGGTGCATTCTGAAAAATTAAGAAAAAAACAAGTCTTCATGAAACAAGAATGCACAGTTATTAGCTCTTGACAACATTATATTGTCACCCATCGTGGCTGATTATATGATTTTCAATTGCTGTAATATACTATATATAGCACTCTACCTCTCTACTTCTAAGTTTGATTTATTGTTAAACCTGTCTACTATACAACACGATCCTCCTTCTCTCCCCTTCACTTGCTCCTGATCCACCTTAACGCATACATTTCCTATGCTGTGTAATTGTTTGTACAGTCATCTACTAATGATCTATTTAAGTGCAACCACCAAATCATTACACACTGTTCCAAACATAGCTTAGCTTGCATACTTGTATGCTCACTTACATCTTTAACAGTATTCAGGTGGTCTGAATTTCTTAGAATCAAATTCCTGAAATTGTCTTAAATACCAGAGCAATCTAGTATAATTCTTTGTATCCTGGTTTCAACTTTGACATTTGGGGATTCACTTGAGTTGGAAGAAAAACAGAAGTTATCAAGGAAATCATGTACAAGTACGAAACCATCCATCAATAATTATTACACGAGCCTAAGCTTAGAGATCCATCTTTAAATGCACATTAGCACATAAAACAATCCCAACTATAAGTTCAAATTTAAGAGAATTTCCAAAATAATACTTTAGCACCAGACAAAAGAAAATGTCTCAAGTCAAGTGTAATCTGCAGGTCAAATGCTACTAAAAGCCCTAAGTGGTGAAAATTAAAATTGCTGTTTGCTAACATATTACACAGATGCAGTTCATATTACCGGTGAATGATTGTTTTGCAAGTAAGAGATTCATTGCTTGAGGCAGCTTGGGGATAAATATTTGGAAGTTTTTATTGACAACATTCTGTCATATCTTTGAGCCATTTAGAAGATTATATCTCACATTGTGAACATACCATAAACATTTGTTGCAAAAGAAGACAAAGTTCGCCCTTCTAAAGAGTATACTACACCAGGCCAACAAATAGGTCTTAGAACAGAGAGCCCAATCAAACAATCCCCTAAATAGACTACACACAGAAAGCTGCATAAGCTTCAAACATTACAACAGGTCCAAGCAATCCTCTTGTCAAAAACAATGAAATTATGACAAATGCCAAGTCAATCTTTTCACCTGATCATCGGAATAATTTGTTGAATGTCCAGGAGACGACTCTGAGCTCCCGATTGAGCCACCAACTTTGTCCGAAGACTTTCTCCTCCAAGGCCAACTCCGGCCATCCATCTTGCCCAAAGACCCTTCAAATGCAGGCACTACACTAACAATTCTCTCAATAATATCATGTAATTATTGCTAAGGAATTTGGTACAATGCTCATCTTTCCCCATTCAGTACAT
Source organism: Thuja plicata (assembly GCA_018584345.1). Classification (NCBI taxonomy): domain Eukaryota; kingdom Viridiplantae; phylum Streptophyta; class Pinopsida; order Cupressales; family Cupressaceae; genus Thuja; species Thuja plicata. The sequence continues at coordinate 821,509 of MU228145.1, read as the reverse complement.
GATTTTTTTGAGAAGGATAAAATTGAAATGGGGATTCAATTTTGCCATGTAAAGACCCATCTAAATTGCCACAAGTGAAAAACATTACCCAATCCCCAGCAACGTTCTGAGAGCCGAACATACAACAGAGCAGATTCAAAATGAAAGTAGACAAACCAGACTACATGCCTGGCCGACTGAAAGAATAGGCATACGGGTTGAGCTTTACCAACATATGCATAGTGCATTTACTTTGCACCCCAGTTAAACGTTACGAAATTCGCCTATGTCATTAACCCTAGCTGGGAAACAGAACCCTGAGCCCACACCTGACGCATTTGTTTTCTTGCCTGCAAGCCGCATTTGGGAACCCGGCATTTTTGGGAGCCAAAACAGCCTGTTCTCAATCAAACTGGCAAATATTCCTGATCCAAATCCAATGGTAATGAATGCCTGTGATCTGCTTCAAGTCCCTCTCGCAGCGAAAAAAGAAAATGTGCAGGGTTTGCAGAAGACGATGACAGCAGCATATCAAGAACTAATCTACGGACCTACCAAAAACTTTAGCAGTTTTGTACATGGGTCACTGAAGACTAAGAACCCATTCCCAAGTTAGTTCCTATTCGGAATTTCACTGCATTCACGTTTATTTTCATTTTACTTGAGCATCCACAATTTTATATTCTAACAAACTAAACGGGGGCTTGCAAGACAAAATGTCAGATCCCAACAGAAGAAAATGAGCTTTCAGACCACTGCTACACCTTTCAACTCACCCAACGTATTTTTAAACCCAAGTAGACAAAAAAATGGACCCAAAACATCCCTTCGATCCAAATCTAGTCAAAACCACTCACAACTTCCATTTGATCAAACAAAATACTAATAAAATTTTACTTAAATTTGCAAGTTCCAAATTACTGTTTTACCTGCTACTTAACTATCATACTTCAAACATGCATTCAATCCAACAAATCATTTTTAAAAAAAACTTACATTTTCATGCTCCATTCTACTGTTTTACCAGTCCCCTTTTACCTCATCAGTCAAACTGCAACACTGTGAAAACAGTTTGCACGCCTGATCTAATGGCTTAAAATAATAATACCGTTTTAATCCTTTCGCTTTCCCGCTGGTTGAACATTTTTCCCTTTAAAAATTATATGCCCCCAACTACCAGGACAGATTCAAATATGTAGATTTACCAGTAATTATTATGTTTTCTAAGATCTAAATTTGTTTATAAGGTGAATGGTCTTGGTAGTCAACTTGGCTTTTACTCCAAACAAAGGTGATGTTCTCGATTTCAAACGTGAATTTGATTCAATTTGTTTTCTTCCTATAAAATACAAAGTACTCATATCTTCAAGTGTCTGCCATGATAAGTGAGCAGTACCTGACATTAAATGATATATTTTAGTATATGCCTGAACAAGGATTCATTCCCCCTTTTCGTTGCAGAGGACATTGTATAAATAATTTCTAGTTTATAATAAGAGAAAGGAATACCACGAAAACTACATGCTATTAAAAAAAATTTGGTTGCTAATTTTTTTTCAAAGAAAGAGTTTTTATAGTCTATAATTGAACTACATGCTATTAAAAAAAATTTGGTTGCTAATTTTTTTCAAAGAAAGAGTTTTTATAGTCTATGATATCAATTATATGGTGAAAGCAATATGGGAGGTCTATATATCTTAATAATGTAAGATTTAAATTTACCACCTTTTTTTTTTTCAAGAGTACAAATTCTACAATGCCAAGTTAATTTAGGTTGTAGAGGCTACCTTAGGTTTTACCCAAGATTTGAACTTTGGTGCCAACTCAAGCCAACATGAGTGTTTAATTAGATGAAAGATTTTATTTTATATTTAAGATAGTTTACATATTTGATATAATAATCTATGTTTTAGTCTGAAATCTTTTAAGCCAAGAGTCAAGGACATAGGGATATTCACTTGGTTAAAGTGATGTAGGACATAGTCTTAGCCTCATCCCTTATAATATTGGAGTCTTACACTCTCACACATGATTCCTAATAGACTCTAACTTTTCAACTTCAATTCTAGACCAAGAGCCTATTGACATATGATTATATTTCACTTCTATAATAAAATCTAAATAATTCTTTAAATTTAAAGGGTATATTTTTAGTGTTGAATAATGTACTTGTTGGAGATGAAAATGATATTTTGAGTTGTTATTTGAAGTCTAATAAAGTGTCATTGAAAAAAGCGTTCAATAAATAGAGTTTATATTGAAACTTTATACATATTGGTGGGGGTGGCTTAAATGTTATCAAGGACTTCTTTAACCAAATTTATTTAAGAATTGAATCTAACTTTATTTGTTGGGTGTATGAAAACGACATTTAGATGTTGCAATTTATTCATATTTACCAGTAAGAAATGCTCGCCACAATTAGATTTAGATGTGGTACTTTACTCGTTCAACGTTTTGTAGATGTTACTATATTTACACTTTTCATTATTAGATGTGTTCAAAATAATAGTTTTAAAACATTATCAGATAAAAGGAGACATTTTCTAGTGTTCAATTTAAATAATTGTCTAGGATAAAAATGGCATTCTAATTTGTTTTAAGTAGTATTTGAAGACCAATAAATTGTCATTAAAAAAATTGGTCAACTGGTAGAGTTAGTAAAACTTGATCAATATTTATGGGGATAACTTAAATGTTGAGTAAGGGGAATTTTTTTATCAAATTTATTCAAAACTTGAATGACTTTATATGTTGGGTATAGGAGTTCATTATATATAGATGTGATAGTTTACTCGTATTAAACTTTTCTACATATGAATATACAAGGGTCGCTAATTAAATTTAGACATAGTTTATTTATTCAACATTTGTACATATTTTCCCCCTAGCTTTTCTCAAGACTTTTGGGAAATTGTTGGGTGTGAAATCATTATGGAAATGAAGGACTTCTTCCAAACTGGTAAAATCCTTAAGAAGCTCAACAATTCTCACATTGTACTAGTTCTAAAAGTTTGTGATCCTAAGTTAGGTTTTCTGATTTTAGACCCATTAGCTTGTGTTATATGGTCTGTAAGATATTTTCCAAAGTCCTTGTGAACATAATCAAACTCCTTGAAAAATTTGTCAATGTGGCTTAAAAATATTTTTTCCCTAGGTGCCAAATCTTGAATATGGCTATCTCTACTCATGAAATTTTTTATTTTGCTGAAAGGCGCCTCCTCCCAAGCATGAACCTCAAACTTGATATAACCAAGGTTTATAACAGGGTCAAATGGGATTTCCTATTTCGTGTCCTTATAAAATTAGGATTCGAGGAGTGTTTCATCAAGATTATGAATGAATGTGTGACTAGAATCAAGTATTATGTCCCTATGAATAAGGCTTTGATGGGATTCTTTAGGGCAGAGTGGGGTATCGAGCAAGGTGACCCCCTTTCCTCCTACCATTTTATCTCGTTGGTTGAGGTGTTGAGAAGGAATATTCTTAAACTTTTTGTTGATGGGGACCTCAAGAGTGTCAAAGTTGTTTCTATTGTTCCCCCTTCTATGTTGCAACAATTTGTGAATGATACTATCCTATCTAGTGTCACTTCCTTGATCGAGGTTAGAAGATGGAAGAAATTCTTACACAACTATGTTAATGTCTTGACCAATGTATCAATTATGAGAAATTTAAGGTCTACTCATCCAACACCACGACCTGTTTAAGAAGATAAATTCAAGACATGTTGGGATGTCAATTTGCTAATCTTCTTGGAGCTTAATTGGGACTCCCCATTACTATTAATGAGGTTTCCCCTACAATCTAGAAGTTTGTCTTGAAACGTCTTCAAAATAGATTGGTTGGAAGGAAAGGAAAACTCTTCAGTATTGCAAGTTAATAACAACTCCTTGTGGCATCTTTTCAAGGTATTTGGATTTATTTCCTCTCCTCGTTTAAAATCCCTTTAAGGATGGGATAAAAGTACAAACCTGTGTCAAAATTTTATAAAGGAAAAGGTCAACAACATGCAAATTGCTCAACTTTAACGACATAAAAGTGACATTTGTGCTTAGAATTTGAGGATGATGTAAACTGATGAAATGTGTAAAACTCGATGAAGTTTATGTCTATAATTTAAAAAAATGAACAAGAATTCACATAGTTTTTTAAATTTTTGAAGTACATTTTTTAATTGCTGAAAACTACTAAAAATCTAGGGTCTAGTTCCCACCAAACAAGTATATGCAAATAATATATTTTTCCTCTGATTTCAAAATATGTTATAGATAAAATGTATAGCTAGTGTAGAAAAGAATAAATTTTGGTTTTCAATGTATATTTTCTCCGTTATAACTGCTCAAAGTTGAACTTATCTGAATCGATAATTTTCATCTCCCACCAAATTTCCCCTATCAAATCTACTCCATTCAAAAAAAAATTACATATTTTGAAGAGGACTCTCTCCTCTAGTGTTAAATATAAATTTTAAATTTTATTGATATGATTTACTATTTTATTTATTTATTTGAAGCAACATCTTCTCGAATGTTAAAATACCTATGTATTGTATTTTAAAATTATAATATATTAGATCTAATCAAAATACTATAAAATTTATATGACAATAATCTTGACGCTGAGCTCTACAAAAGGGTATTTTTATATTTTTAAAAAATATCATTAAAAAGAGTAGGCGTTATTGAAACATCATTTTTCTGAAATTATTTTATTTCTTTGGTAATTGGACCCAAATTGGTATAAAACATGTATTTAATAGACATTTCCAATTGAAAAAGTTGAACCACTTATCTAACTTAGCTAGAATGAATCTAGCTAGACCATATGTTTGACAAAAATAATTTTTAGTTAGAAATACTCAAATTTAGTTGTGATGCTAAGATATCCTGAAACGTGACACAACTTTATCTTGAAACATCTTTAAAATAGATTGGTTGGAAGGAAAGGAAAACTCTTCAGTTGTGAGTTAATAACAACTCCTTGTGGCCTCTTTTCAAGGTATTTTGATTTATTTCCTCTCCTTGTTTAAAATCCCTTTAAGGATGGCTAATTTTTTTGAGATAATTTAGAGGAATTAAGTGTGGTCTAGTATTGAGGAAAGGAAAAGGTTAGTCATGGTTAGTTGGGATAAGGTTTATCACCCTAAATGACATGGTGTGTTGGGAATAAGGAAAATTCATCACCTGATTAAAGAATTGATGTCTCAGATTGGGTGGGAACTAACACAAAAACAACAAAGATTATTGTTCTATAATGAGTGTTAAGTATATTAATCATGCTATGTTTTACAAGGTTCTTTCTGATGTTGGCTTCCCTAATGGATCCAAGGTTCAAAATAACATCCTCGAACCTCACAGATTATTTTCTTTGGGGCTCAAATAGCAGGTGTAGAATTGACATCTTATCTATTTCTAGGATGACATGGTTGTTGGACTGACCCCTTCCTACTCACCCCATTTATAAATATATTTGACATTTTTGGTCTTATCGAGGGTTTCTTCATCTCTTATGATTTTTATTACTTATTGTTTGACAATTCTTGGAAGAATCTACTACTATGTTGTCAGTATCATGTTCACCTTTGCCAAAAAGTGTCTCTTGTGCAATAAGATCTTTAAAGGATTATATTTCCCCTTTTTCTTAAAGAGGATCATTTTGTCTAGACTAAGTATCCCAAGGGAAAACAATTGGTCAGTTATGCTTATAGTCTATTGTTGAAAGAAGAGAATTCTAGTGCTTTTTTAGGGAGACTTTGGAACCTTCAACTTCTTCCTGAAATTAATTTCTTCTGATGGACGATGATGCATAATAAAATTATAATGCACAAGATAATCGGATAGAGTGTGGATTTCAACTCCCTAATAAATGCATTCTATGTAAAGGATGAAATCACAATAGTGTGTCCCACTTTTTGGGACGAAGGATTTCGGACTTCCAAAAAAAAATTCATTTTTGGTGGCTTTGAGCGAAGTGTCCTCTTCGCACGAAGTGGTTGATGGGCTTCGCACGAAGTACCTTGCGTGGGGTACTTCATGCGAAGCCTCCACTTCACGCGAAGCCCCACTTCACGCGAAGCCATTTTTTGTCAGAATTTGTATAAATTTCTGACTACCCATTTCATTTTCATTATTCATTGTTAGATATTTTGTGGACCCGGGGCTTAGAGTGAACCAGTGATGACCAGTACGACGTTAGCACCTCCCGAGCTTCTTCGACCTCTTGTGATTGTTAGTAGTATCAGGTACACACATTTTTCTCATTTTTATTGTAAATTATATGTTTTATATTTATTTTAGTTAATTATTTGTTTTAAATAATATTTAGTTTGTAGAAATGTTAGAAAATGATAGTTGAATTTTAGAATGTTAGAAAATTATAGTAGTATGTTAGAAAATCATAGTAGAATGTTATAAAATGTTAGAAAATATTAGAAAACATTTAAAAATAGTAGTATAAATGTTAGAATATGTTTGCAAATGTTAGAAAATTGTAACTTAGTATACATTTTAAAATATTAGCAAATTATAACTTAGTATACATTGGAAAATTGTAACTTAGTATACATTAGAAAATATTAGAAAATTCTAACTTAGTATACATTAGAAAATATTAGAAAATTGTAACTTAGTAAACATTAGAGAATATTATAAAACATTAGAAAATATTAGAAAATTATAACTTAGTATATATTAGAAAACCGTAATTAGAATGTTAGCAAATGTTATAAAAAATTGTAACTTAGTATGTTAGAAAATGATAGAAAACCATAGTAGAATGTTAGAAATTAAAAATATTTGTTTTTAAATTGCTTTTAA